>VWZE01018311.1:368270-422459 GCA_013396675.1 Eubucco bourcierii
GGGGGGGGGAAATAAAGTTAAAACAATTTAGTGTAGAAAACATGAAAAATTAAATATAAAGTAAGTGAAATATGGTAATTTGTATTTCATTCTGCAGTTCTCCTACTAAGTTACTGAGTGGACATAATTTGATTTCAGTACATCGTTCTGGTTTCAATTACAGGCAATTAAATAAAATGACTGTAGCAGTGGCTACTTAAAGTGATTGATTAATTAAATGCTCAACAAAAGAATTATTTCCTCCAGGTCTTACACTGTATTATGTTTCTAGAAAAAACGAATTACAAAGTCAAAGCCACAGCTGAGAAAATTCTTCCACTGCATATCTAATAAGCAATATGTGAATGCTTGCTAGGGAATCTCACTACCCAGCATGATACCAGATTAGAGACTTGTCACTATGAGTGAATCAAACTCATTTTTTTGCAGTGCTAATGAATTCTATCATTATTCAGGTTTTTTCAAAATCCCATTTCCCTAGTTTAATAAAGATAATTCTCATTAAACAAACCAAAAGCTGCAAAGTAAAATCTTTTGACTGTATAGTAAGTGTTAAATATTACTACAAGAGAAAATACAAGAGAAAAAAGAAAAAAAGAAAATTAAAAATCAGGAAAAAACCCCAAAATGACCAGATAACAAATGCAATGATACGCATGACATTAACAAGAGTGACCATTCCTAATGGATGAGGAAAATGGTAATTCACAACTAGTCAAGCAAATTGAACCCAAGTTTTCCTCAACATCACGTGTAAATGCCCAAGAATTAGAAGTAGTATTTACTGGAAACCACAAAAAGTACCCAATAATGGTTTCTCTGGTGTTAGGAGAGAAAAATTACTCAAAATAATTCACTCAAGTTGTATTTGCTAAATCTCCAGAATAGCTGTAATGATATGAAAATGTAATGATACAGTGTGAGTTCCTAAAAGAACGAATTTAAAAAGGACTCAACTTCTAGTGACAAACATATCCCTGATAAACAATTTTCTAGGCAACAGAAGCAATTTCTTCCTAGCAGCTCCACCTCTTTCTGTGTCCTGATCTCAGGTTAGGATGAGAACATTCACAGCTCATGAACACAAACCATCATGACTATACAACATGTAGAGCCTTCATATGTAGCTTAAGAATCATAAGAAATCCTGAAGCTGCTATGATTCTATGAATATCTTGATGCTGCAGACATCATGCCCACTGTAACCACAATATAAACTAGAGAGGAAGTGAATCATTTACTTGTGGAGCAAGCAGAGGCAGTCTAATGTAAGCCAGGAGTTTACTGAGATCTTTCCTTCTCTCTTCCAGATCATGTCGAACCCACGTCAGTAGTGCATTCAGTATAGTTTCTTCATTAGGAATGTTCATGTCATCACTTGCTAAAAGCTTTGCAATTTCAGTGGCTGGCAACAACAGAAATTCCTGGTTTCTAATTACTTCCATGAAGTTTTCCTGAAAAAGAGAAGTATTTTTAAAAATACAGGTGACATCATACTTTGAAGACATTTTATGGAACACCCACTGTATCTCTTTTTCCTTCCTTTACACCATCTCTCACTTGTGCCAGTAAATAACACTGCAGAACTCACCTGGGAGGAGAGGGAAAAAAAAAAAAAAAAAAAAAAAAAAGGTAAAATCCAACTGTACTGGTTATTCTGACTCATCATTTCTCCAACCCTTCTGCTCAGTCCCACAGACAGATGTGCTGAAACAAGTGAGGGGGAAGTGCATGAGCAGATATGAGCAATGGGTTGTTGGGGGTTACTATCTTGGCAGAGCAAACTGAAGAAATACTTTCTGAGGTTCAGTTTAACAAAAATGAAATAAAAGATGCATTTTGTTTCTGTTGACAACATAGCATACGAGGTTAAGATGTTCTGTCAAGCAAAGGGCACAACATGCTACAACTACGAGGTGCATCTAACCCTTCATTATTGCTAGATTGAAGTATGGCTTTAAGCTTTCGCAGAAAATAAGCAACACTAACAATTTTATTTTTGCTTTTAAATAGATTATCTTATGTTTATTTTAGTATTCTGAATGTTTCACACAGTTGATCTGGCTGACTCGTGAACAAAATACAAAGAATCCACAACAGTACACACCTTGCTTTATTAACAATAGTTATTTTGCCAGGATTTAGTTTTCTAACTTTCATTCTGCCATTTCCAACAATATATTCTTATTTATTTAGGAAGGTCACAATATGTTAACATTTCCAACACTGATATCCTATTACTTCAGGATACTGGGACTTGCGGAATATACTCTAAGGATTGCCACGATCTTAGGCAGAAAGGGCAGACAAGTATGTAGAAACATCAGCAGCACTATGAACACACAGTGAGAAATCCGAATGTAACAGAAAAGGGTGAGACCAGGTCTGTCCTCTTTTCCTCTATACCCTTACAAGGCAGCAAAAGAAAGAAAAGTAAAAGCAGTCTGTGCATCACAACATGCTATATTTTGGTAGCTCAAACCCCAGTTAACCTCAAACCCCAAAGTCAGAGCAGCTTAATGACAAGAGAACAGTACTGCAATCAATTCAGTAAGAGTTCTGTTGATAGCTACACAGCTAGTCAATGGGATGTTGGTTTTGCTCTGTCATCATATCCAGAATACCTGGAGCATAAAGTGTATTAGATCCACAGACAACTCTAACATTAAACTTAGCCTCACTTAGTATCTTGGTTAATGATTTAAACGAAAGAGTGGCACACTAACAAAAAAACCTAAAAATCAGAAGCACGTACATGTTGGAAAAAACATAGGATTTGTAGGTAAACAAAACAGGGAGAAACGTGAGAGCAGAAGCAGGACTGGCACTGCAAACTAGGAACCAGTTTAGCATACAAAATGACAAGGAAAACATACAGCACAGTTTGGCATTGCATGTGCAAAGGACATGACAACAAAACAAAAAAAGCAACACTGCTTCCTTTTTATTGCTTAAGTCTGATCATTTCCAAGTTGCATCTTAGTACTCCCAAAATATTAACTAGTTAAAGAATGCTGAGCAAAGAGGAAAAAGTTAACAAGGAGTGAACCAGTCCTCCTCACATGAAAACCACACAGCCACATGATGGCTACAAGGTGCCTAAGGGCACCAAAGTCATTCCACTCCACAAGTAACTGTGGAGTTGAAATTAGGAAAATAATTGAAAGTGTTACCTGTGTATATAACTATATTTCCAGGTAGAATTCGGAAAGGAAAATTTTACACTGAGCATCTGAAAAGCTTTCCTGCTAGAGAAATCCAACTGGCTACACAAAACAGAGCTCTCTTTTCCTCTTTAATTAATTTAACTCTTTGTATTACAAAATGAAAGTTAAGAAAATGAACAAATACAGGAATTAAAAACAAGGAAAGGACTGTACCAATATTCAGTAGCACTAGACATGCACTGTTATTTATTTCACTCTGAAGTTGAACACTTGATAGTAAAAGTGAAGCTGGAAAATGAAAGATATTATTCCCAGTGTTTAAACATGCAGTTCACAGTTTTGGATTATGCTGAGTTCATTTTTTCCACTGCTGATTCTCTGTTCTAGAGAGCATGCGAGTTGAAGCCGTGCTTTTAGTTTTGCTGAATGAACAGGCAGTGAGCACCCACAAAGGGAAAAGCCAACAATTACTACCTTAAACTTTCCTTATTGTCTATTTGCAACACAGGAAGAGGAAGGGGAAAGCACCTGTATGGAAAGTTTCCTTTGTCTCTGAAGGCAACAACAAGCTGATCTTGCATAACTCAGTCAAGGATCCTCTTTGGAAAGTTTTCTTCCAACTGGACTTCATCACTTCAAGAGCTGTTGTGTGCAAAAAGCCTGTTTTTCCTTCTTGTTGCTTGCAGACAGTTGCCTTCTGATGGGAACAAGTTCAACTTCCTCTTGATCCCATTCTATTTGTAAAGCAGAGACTCCTTTTGAGCTTAGTATCAAAGCATTCCACTGGGAATACAGTCATTCTCTGGCCTATGTCTGGGTTTTTTTAGAATCAGAATCTGACAATTCCTCTTCCTCTACAGACAGAGATTCTGAAGACATAAAGGAGGAGCCAGTGTATCTCCTAGCATTCTTAACCTCCTCATTAGCCTTTTCCTTCCTTCTTCTTATAGGAACTCTCTGTGGAAGAATAGGATATTTCAGAGAACAAATGGTCTGCACTTTCAGTCCATTGCTTTCTGGTCCTGAAAATGGAAAAAAAAAAAGCTCCCCGCCCCCAAAATAAGCTCCTCAAGAAGCTTGGAAGCTTTATCAGCTGAATAGTTTGAGGTTTATGCATTAGCTGAAACAGGGACACACAGCCCCCAGGCTGTGCACTGCTCATTCACGTTGCCCAAGTTTAAACTCACCCTTAAGCAACTGTAGAATGAGTACAGACTCTTAACCACAGGTCTGCCTTGCACTTGATAGAAAGCAAAAAAGTACTAAGGTCACATGAAAGACAAGATATCATGATGCTCATTTCTGAGTAGTGCTTAATGCTCAGTGGGATCCGGTGAGATGGTTGGTCTCCCTCTGCACTATGTCAGAAGGATTAGAACCTCAGAGAGCACAAGAACATCCATGGATTGAGAAGGGCAGTCACTGTCAGAAGAATTAGAACCTCAGAGAGCACAAGAACGTCCATGGTTTGAGAAGGGCAGTACACTGTGGGGGCCCAACAGGCAACTCTAACCACTCTCTATTTAAATTCTGAACTTAGGCAGATGAAAAGCAAGAGGTGTTTAACTCACAGGATCTGAATGAGAACAAACAGGGAATGCAAGTTTGTCTATATGCTGCTTCAGTCACCTGAGGTGTGAATTCACCAAGAACTGAGCTATCTGACCTCCTAGTAAACTATTAACAGTCAGATACATGTCAGATAGCAGCTATTTTACTTTTAGTCAGCTTTAACTGCTGCATTAAGTGATAAACCAACCTAATCGTTTTTAGTGTGCCCAGGGTTTGTTTAGAGTACAACTACTGTAGCCTGGTTCCTCTCTGCATAGTTTCTGGATTCCAAAACAGGCTAAGCAGCATGCAGAGACCTTGCCAAGGCAGTAGCGATATATTGTGCTAGGCAGAAATCAAGAAACTTGAAAGACAGAAATATCTTGGGTTTGCACAGGTGAGAAGTCAATGGGTATTATCCAAGACAGATAGAGGGTTACTGAGCAAGATATAATGCCTTATTTTAGGCACAAACAATTTTTGGGTCTGTCCCCTAGTGTACAAAAAATATTACTGAAATTTCTCCCCTTTTCACTCCCTCACCAAAAGAATAAACTGCCCTGGCTGTAACAAGAAAAAAGACTGATGATGCCTCTTTTGACTCCTCCTCCCCAATCCCAAACTCCATATTGCAATGACTTTTTTGTTACCCAGCTCATGCCTTCCAGAAGAAAAAGCAAATCTAAGTGTCTGACGTCCATCCAGCAAAATTCCTAGCTCCTCTGCTTGGCTTCACTCTGTTACTATGTACGTTCTACAGTTTTCTTCTTATAAACAGCCATTAGCTGTGCTCAGAAATCATTCAAACTCCAAAACTAACTTTACCTCAATCTTGTCACATTATTGCTGCTCATGTACTTCTGATGAAAGTCAGAATGACTTTTCACTCTGCTTTAAGCATGGAAAGCTCAGCAGCAAAGATTATAAAGCTACCTACACAGTGATTGACCCAGGCACTACCAGGTATTACGTTTCAATGCCTGCTTTGCCCTTTTCTAGTTGTAAATAAAAAAGTGAAAATCTGTCCACTGAAGAAAACTGCTGGCAATTACATAAGAACACCTCAACACTCACCATAGGGAATTCATGTTCTGGAATTAAGACAGGTTAGTTTTCCCTCATCTGAAATCACAGAATCACCGTCATTAGAGGTTGGAAGGGACCTCCACAGATCACGGAGTCCAGCTCCCCTGTTGAAGTGGGATCCCTTTGGGTAGTTTGCACAGGAATGCATTCAGGTGGCTTTAGAAAATCTCTGGAGGAGACTCCACAACCTCTCTGGGTAGCGTGTTCCAGTGCTCTGTCACCCTCACTGTAAAGAAGTTTCTCTCATATTGAGGTGAAACCTTCTATGTTCCATTTGCAGTTGTTGTTCCTTGTCTTATTGGTGCTGACAACCGAAGAGATTGGGCCCAGCTACTTGACACCCATCCCTCAGATACAGACATTGCTGAGATCTCCTTTCAGTCTTCTCCTCTCCAGACTAAACAGCCCCAGGTTTCTGTCTCTCTCCATAGGGGAGATGCTCAAATTCCCCAGTCATCCTTGTGGCTCTCCATTGGACTATCTCCAGATTGCCTTCCTTTTGCTTTACTTTTGTGTGGAAGAGGCACTATTGGCTTTCAGTCAGGCTATCAACTGCTTCAAACAAACAAGATGAGAAAAGAGATGCTTCTGACTCTGTGACAATAGTAAGAAAAATGCACAGAAGGCATTTTGTGCAAAAAGGCTGCACAAATTAAACAGATACACTAATGCCCAGCCTAATAAAATCCCTGCATTCATAACTGTATGACCTCAAAAAACCCCAAAAAACCATAGTAAAACATAGAATCATAGAATGGTAAGGTTGGAAGGGACCTCAAGGATCATCTAGTTCCAACCCCCTGCCATAGGCAGGGACACCTCCCACTAGTACAGTTCACTCAAGGCCTCGTCCAACCTGGCCTTGAACACCTCCAGGGAGGGAGCAGCCACAACCTCCCTGGGCAACCTGTGCCAGTGCCTCACCACCCTTACTGCAAAGAACTTCCTCCTAACATCCAGTCTAAATCTCCCCTCTGCCACTTTAAACCCATTGCCCCTTGTCCTGTCATTGCAACACCTTGTAAATAGTCCCTCCCCAGCCTTCCTGTAGGCCCCCTTCAGATACTGGAAGGCTACTATCAGGTCCCCTCGAAGCCTTCTCTTCTCCAGGCTGCAGAGCCCCAGCTCTCTCAGCCTGTCCTCATAGCAGAGCTGCTGCAGACCTCTGATCATCTTCGTGGCCCTTCTCTGGACCCACTCCAACACTTCCATGTCCTTCTTGTGCTGAGGGCTCCAGAACTGCACACAGTAACACATGATAACCTTTGTGCAACACATATCTTTAACTAGTTACATTTCATGATGCTATCAACAGTAATTTAAAGCTGATGAATGAGAAAATTAATCAGAGATGCTCTTTATACAGCATTAAATTCACTGCTGATCATTTCAGTTTATCTCCTGTTTCACTTAATGCATCCTGAAAATTCTCAAACTTTAATCTTCAACGTCAAAAATTGACTTGTTTTGATAATAACCTTAAAAATTATTCTCCTCTGGAAAAAAAAATAGCTTATCAACTGTCAACACAGTAAGCAATAAAGTAATGCAATATTTAAGTCCTTTTAGCATAACTTATATCTACATCATTAATAGGAAGAAGTGAAGCATCCAAATCCTTCTTATTAATTTATTTTGTAATCACACTGTATTATGTGATTAAAACCATGCCAGAGAATCATGCTAATGCTTTCCAGTGACAGTAATGAACATTATTCAGACAGAGCAGGACTATTAACAGAGGCAGGCCTATGGGGATTACTCACTGATTGGTCCTTCACATCAACCAAATGCTCATTTCACCTGAATTTCTAGTTTTCATTACTAGTTTAGGGAAGCAGGTGAGATGATTATCCTATTATAGCATATGTCATAGAAACCTTTAAAAACAAGATGTTTTAACTGGCAAAAAGAAAAGTTACATAGCAATCTGGGATTTTTTTCTGCCAAAGGAACAGAAAAAGTCATAGAAAACAATGGATTTAAGTTATAATTTAATTATCTTATCCATTACTTCAAATACATTAAAAATATCTATACTATACTCAATGTAATCACTTATTGTTCTATGCTGCCCACTGTAGCATTACAAAAATAATTGTTTTCACAAACAGAATTTCCAGGTATGACAGGTATGCTTAACCTCAGTATGTTCTAATACTTCTTAGTGGCAAGAGCACCAAGAGGCTACCACTCACTACTGTGGAACATTTGCTTTTTTTTCCAACAGCTTTTAAAACAAATTAAATTACTTAGGGATTTATTTTAATTGAAGATTCAATTGGACTATACATTTCTATGCAGTTTCCATAGCAACGTTCACTCCAAACTAAAGAAGCTGCTTCTCTATTACTCATTATTACTAAAATTCGATTTCAGGTCTCTGTTGGAACTAAACAGCATTAAAACAGGCCTCAGAAACAACCCATCTAGCATGACTAATTAGTTTTTGAAAATGGCTTTTTAAAAATCCACCTAATTTAAATTTAGTCTGCGGCAAAGCCTTAAAAGCAACAATTTTGCCACTGAAGTAAACAACAGCCAAAAGGCACAGGACTGTTTTCTTGCGGTCTGAACAAAAAAAAAAGATAGGTGCTGTAAAAGAATAGCTTTTAGAAAGTTCACAGCCACTTTCCACATCTCATGAATCTCCAGGCAAAATAGTTAAGGCTATACTCTCTAACATTCATCTTTAAAGAGGCATTAGTCTAACTCTTAACATTTATTACCATTCTGATCTTGGCAGTCCATTTATAAGGGACATGGCAATAGCATAGATCAAAACGTACACTTACTCTGAAAAAGAGCAAGTAGGTCAGAGAAAGGAGGTTCTCTTTTGGCATACTTTTGCTATTGCTATGTCCCTCAACCTTAATTCTAATACTCCTCAAAGGCATAAGACACATTCATCTTTACTATTTCATCTGACTGTCTACCTAATCACATTCTCCTTATTTTCATTTGAGCAATAATGAAGATCAAGAATAAAAGTTTAGCATAACTTACATCTACATTATTAATATGAAGAAATGGGAGCATCCAAATCCTTATTCATTTATTTTGTAATCATACTGTATTATGCAATTAAAACTATTTTTTTTTAAAAAAGATCAAGTTACAACCTGCATATCAACCTGTTTTGGTTAATTTTAGTCTGTGTGAGATTTTAAATACATCAAGGATCCACTCACTGAGGGAGAGCACTGAATCCTATAAAACCAAAAAGTGCTCATTTAAACTGTTAAAGATACTACAGTAAATTTTAAGCCAAGATGACCTCAACAAAATAATAATAAAAAGGTCTTTAACCTAGCAACAATTAAAGGTGACAAGAGGAAACGCCATGGATTTCTAACACTAATTACAAGACAGAAATTCCACCTCTTGGACCAAAGCCAATGGCTTAACAGAAATGTAGTGCCATGACACACAAGCAAATTAAGTCCTACCTTCATTCCTACATCTCTTACACAGTATCTGCATGCCCTCATTCAGGTCCCAAGAGCTCATGTAGGCAAAATTTCATCAAGAAAAATATCTCACAATGCCTTTGCAAAGAGCAGATGAACTGACTTGCCTCAGAAATAATTCTCCTGCCTTCTTGTGCTGATAACATGACTAAAATATGCTCATGAGATGGAAAAAAGAACATTTTATATTAAAATATAAGGATGACTATTAAGAAGATGAACTTTAATGAAGTTGGCAGGCCAGCTTTTCTATAGATTAACTCTGAAAATATCAGTGCTGAAGATGTGTTTAGTCACATATTGCCTAGCCCAAGATTTAAGTTGTTTGAGGTCATCCTGACATCTCATTACCAAGAAATTAAGGATAATGCAGAATCTATACTGATGAATGCCCACATTCATCCCCACAAGTATAACTTAGAAGCTGAGTACTTCAGCTCATTACAGATCAAGTATTCCACAGTTTCGTTTGGTAATGTGCTGTTTTGGACTAGAGGATGGCAGCTTGACTACTGCTAAGTTTGTACTTTCTGACTAAGAGATAAGAACAAGCATTTGAATAATTAAATGCATGTCTCACAACTCTATTACTCTTACAGGGAACCATTAATACTTGACTATTTCCTTCCAACCCTAAACCAGCAGCTTCATAGTGATTTTTCATAGTGAATAGTCATTACTCATCATGGAAACATATGTGCACTCTTGCTTGGAAAAAGATCAAGGCTTTCTGAGGCAGAAGCATTAGTCATTTATTCAGGAAAACAATCTGTATTTACCTTACTAAACATAGGAGTTGATAGTTAAAATAACAACATACCATGGTGTAATTGTGAGCCACCTTGTGCAAGTCAGTGCAACCCTGTGCATCAGCAAAAGATCGGATTCCAAGGCAATTGGAGGGGTGAAGTTGCTTCATTAGGAACTTACAGCATGCTTCTACAACTTGAGACAGCTGAAGAAGGCAAGCTGTAGACAACAGGCACTCAATGTTATCTTCTTTTAATTCAAGGCGACCTAGTAATGTTAAAAGGATGACATTAGTTTGCTCTTGGCATTTATTAAATCCTGCAAAACTCAGAAGCAACAGAGTTATCTCCCAGTTTTATGACAGAACCTAAGGCTTAGCAAGCATCACCCTCTGCAACAGATACCCAGCTTTTCAAAATCAGTGCCTATCATGATGTAAGGAAAGGGAATCCCAGGATTTTTAAGAATCATAGAATTATTAAATCATTTTGATTGGGGAAAATAAAAAAAGACCATTGAGGGTGGTGAGACACTGGAACAGGCTGCCCAGGGAAGCTGTGGATGCTCCCTCCCTGGAGGTGTTCCAAGGCCAGGCTGGATGGAGCACTGAGAACTCTGATCTAGAGGAGGGTGGCATTGCCCACGGTAAGGGGGGTTGGCACTGGATCGTTTTTAAGGCTCCTTCTAGCACAAAGCATTGCAGGACTCAATGATCTAACTCTGCCAAGCCTGGTGCTAAACCATGGCCCTCAGCACCACATCTCTGTAGCTTTTAAACACCTCCAGGGATGGGGATTCAACCACCTCCCTGGAGAGCCTTTCAGTGAAGAAGTTTATTTTCTTCTATCTAAACCTTCTATCCCTTGTTCCTAGGCAGAAGAGATCAGCATCCATCTGGCTCCAATCTCCTTTCAGGGAGTTGTAGAGAGCAAAGTGGTCTCCCCTCAGCCTCCTTTCCTCCAGGCTCAATAAGCTCAGGTCCCTCAGCTGCTCCTCATCAAACATGTTCTCCAGACCCTTCATCAGCTTCACTGCCCCTCTCTCAACATGCTCCAGCACCTCAATGTCTTTGTTGTAGTAAGGGGGCTAAAACTGAAGCCAGTATTTGAGGTGCAGCCTACCACTGCTGAGTACAGGGGCACAATCACTTTCCTACTCCTGCTGGCCACACATTATCATGGAATATACCAGAGAGTAATTAATTAGATGAAATTCCCATTTTTGTTTTACTTACCTGTATATGCATATTGAACCAGAGCCCACAATGCACTTGGCTCCACACCTTCCATCTTGATCTCTTCCTGTCTTGCTTCCCTTACATCATTAGTGAACATTGCTGCAAAGTAGTCCGAAACAGAAGACAGAACCAATCTGAACGCACCATGCAGGAGGAAAGGAGACAAAAAGGAAAAGAAAAAAAAACACTTAGTCAACTTTATGTTTGTTAATTTATGATTCATTACTTTGCTCTGTGATGAAATACTCTACGGAGAAAAGCATTTTAAAATTGACAAACTGCTCCATGCTCTAGTTCCCCTCTATGAATAATGAAGTACTGCTACTGAATCCACATTTGCTCCTGAAGTAAATGAATTACCCTTTCAAAGCTCAATTACTTTTAATAGCCAACACAGGAACAACCCACAAAAAAAAACCCCACATAAATCGGAAAAGGAATATAAATATACATTATGGAATGGAAAAAATGTTCAATTGACATCGATTTACATTATCTCAGTTACTTTTTTACATGTAAAAGAATGGCTGACTTGTCCTTTGCTATGTGCTTTAAAATGCTTTTTATTCTTGGTGTACTCATTTACTGAAATACTGATATCATAACAAGGTACAGTAAACATGGAGATGGTACAGAGTAACCTCTTTTGCGGGTCCATATTTAGTCTTTTGTTAACAATTTGAGTATTTTAAGATCCTAAGTAAACATGTTAGCGCACAACAGATGTTTCCTTGGATTACTCAAACATGAGTACATGTAAAAAATGCTGCTCCACAAAACAGGCAAGCATTTTCATGTCTCACAATGTGTTTGCATGATTAAGGTGAAGGAGAAAACAAATCACGTGCAGCAGGAATATTCAACCCAGAGTTCTGTTGTATGAAACCCACCATGACAATAGATGAGGTCTGTGGGTCTCTGCCCTAAGAGACCTCCAGAAACGGCCTGTGGTTTGCATCTTTTTTTGTGCTGGAGCAGTTCACCGTTGCCTTGGTCACAGGGAATTCAAATACAAATACACTTGCATATGTACTGAGCTGTACAAACAGCAAACACACTCCAGAGCCCATCTGCATGCATCCAATGAACCAAATACTTCATGAAATGTCAGCTTATTCTGTGCTGAATCATTACAATGGCTTGCTAAGATGACAGAGGTCAGGAACCACAAAAGAGAGTAAAATTAATTGAAAATTTGAACACAGATGTTTAGGAGTCTAAACATGTATTAATGGGGAGGATTTGCAGGTACATACACAGAATCATGAAGTACAAAGAATTGGCTGTTAGACAATTAACTGCAAAGTGATGATTTGTTGACTAATTTCAACCACTTTTTTTTTCTTGCTGATTTTCTGACCATTGACCATTTGGGTCAGGCCTGCAGTGGGGTAATCCTTTTTCTGTAGCTGCTGGGGCAACAAAGTTGAGTTAAGAGTGTACAGGGAAAAGATTAATTTTATTTTAAAATGTTATATGATTGAAGATAAGTTTTGTAATGAGAAATAAAGTTCTGTTCTTTTAAAAAGTAGATCGTTCTTGAAATATGAGATCTATTCTGTGCCTGACTTGCTGAGAAAAATGAGAGCACTCTGCCAAGGTAGTACCCTGGCATCAGCTCCAGGCATTTTGACCTCAGGCTTAATGAAACCTGCAGATGAATGGAAATACTTGCTCCTAAATATCTGTAAAAGTGTAGTGAAATTAGAGAGTCCACTCATGTAAGCATCAAGGCAATGTTTCTGCAGCCGCTTTTGATGCTAGAATGAGACAAGAAGATCAGATTTGTATGTACAAAAGAGAGGTTCTCATAAGAGAGAGCATGTAGATGGACAGATTTGAGTAAACCAAGTATCTCTGTAGGTCCAATTCATAATTTGTTATAATAATAGGAAAAAACAAACTAAAACTAAAACAACAAACCACTTAAAATATTCACCTCTGGCAATACTGACTTGAACTTCTACACAGAACACAGTTTGAAAAAGAAAGGCCTGTGTAATGAGAAATGGATGCAAAAAACCCTAATTTTAACACAGTTTAGGGGCTTGTTCTTTCTTTTCTCCCCTCAGCAGTGCAAGTGGGTTAGTTAGCTGGAGGATTTCTTAAAAAGTGGCTGCACTGTACATATCTTAGAAACAACTGTTGAAGAAATGCCATGTAGTAACTCAGAACTCCAGAAAAACACCTTCTACCAGCTGTTTGATGTCAGCAAATTCCTCCCTGCAATTTCCAGTCTTGAAGTCCTACAAAAGACATCACTGGAATTTATTATTTTTATAAATTATCAGAATTTATTCTTTTTGGAAACTTCTGTTTGGATTGATGGGAAGTTGTGCATGCTTCACAGCGTGAAATGCTTTCCAGAAGAGTGATTAGCGTATGCTGAAACAGGATGTGCAGTCCAGGAGTAGATTAATACAGATAATATCCCAATGCATAAATTATTCTAATAACAATTTGGTAATCATTTTTAGCCAGGAATCATGTTCACAATGAAAAAAGTCTTAGAACAGGTATCCACATTTGTCTTAATTCAACTAACAGATTTTTTTTATATATATATATTAATGGAAGCAGGCACTGGAATGGGCTACCGAGGGAGGTGGTTGAGTCACCAACCTTGGATGTGTTTAAAAGTCCTCTGGATGTGGTGCTTAGGGATATGGTTTAGGGTGAACCTTGTAGAGTAGGGATATCAGTTGGACTTGGTGATTCTAAGGGTCTTTTCCAACCTGAATGTTTCTGGGAATTATAAGGTCTTTTAGATAAAGAGATGGGATTAAAACACACAGTGACAATGCATCAAGGTGACACTGAGCTAGCAAAAATGAAAACAAAGTCAGACTTTCAGCCAAATGGCCTTTTCTTGTCCTATTTTATTCCCACTAGTCAATAAAAATCAATTACTGCTTTACTCATGCCGTTTGACACCCACTTTTTCATTGATCTTTCAGTCTCATAGCTAGCAACTCATTTTTCTTTCAATCTTTTTTTTTTTTTTTATATTTCTGAAATTAAACTGCATTCCTACATGCAGAAAATCCAACATGAAGAAGGTAATCCCTTCATATAACCAAAGAATCCATGGAAGACTTTCCCGGTTCATATTTGACCTTTTTAGGCTCTAAATGAGCTAAGTGACAAGTGTCAGAGGAAAAGTCTGTGCAATGACTATAAAAACTACACTTCCATTCACAACCCTCTTGCTAAATAGAGCCATTGTGTCCCTGTTAATATTTAACATAAAGAGAATCTCTTTGTGTCATTTATTAAGCATTAAAATTAACATACTGTGATGGGGCACACCCAAATGCCTGCCCCACCGAAGGTTTGAATGGGGTGCAAAACTGTTCTGCTCCTCCCCACCTCTGGTTCCAGGGGTTTAGAATGTAAAAGGAGTAAGTGTCAAGTACCTAACCCCACCCCTGCAGGCTTGAACTAGAGAGCAAATGGCCCCAGCATATATATATGGCAATAGGACACATTATCTAGGGGGACTTTACGGGGGACTTTAAGAGGGACTTGGAGGAGACTGCTACATCAGGCTTTAAGAAGGACTGCTAGCCACAGACTGCCAGCAACAGACTGCCTGTTGAAGGGACCTGCCTCTGCCATAATTGTGGGTACCCTGCGAGCAGCCTGAGTTTTACCCTGTGCTGCCCCACCACCTGCACGTCAAGGCACTGCCGCACAGACTGCCCACAAGGAGCCAAAAGACTATCTCTGAATTCCTACTCTGCCGCCATGAGTAGCGCAGATGTACCCTAGGGCTCCAGGCTGCCTTTTGTTTGTAAGCACAGTAAAGCTATTTTTTATAGCAAACCCTTTTCCAAGCTTTCCTGATTTTTCTGAATTACTAAATTCCCTGGAAGCATCCTTGTGAAAGGTTTTCCTGACCGAATTTCTGAACCCCATCTAATTAATTTTATATAGAGTTGTGGGTGTGGCTTTCTGGAAATAAAATAACTGCAGATTTTATAATTCCTGCCTCATGAATTCCCACAACCGAGTCATCCACATCAAGAATTCACTGGGAACTACTGCTGCTACAAAACTCTGCCTTTCCTCAGTCTGGAGAGTGAAGAAAGTTCTGACTTTGGTATTCTGAGTTTCTACTTTCTTTTAACCCTCCAAGAGCAGTATTTCTTTCATAAATGGCCCAAATAAAAAGCCTACGAAATCAGTAGAGATTGCCATCAGAGAGGCTGCTTAACAGTACAATAAAATAATAAAGAAAAAGACTTAATGCAGTTGGCATTGTGGTGTTCAGGTGGATATCAGACTTATTTACCTTTACTCTCCATCTTTACCTCATTACCAGCTACTGCAAAATACTTAATTCAGCATAGATAAGATCACAAGAATTTGGTTACTGATTTATATGCAGTTGGTTGGTTGCTCTGTTTCAGTGCACAGGAAAAATGTAGAGGAAAAACGAACACAGAAATAGAGCAAATTTTCACCCAGGAAACCTCTCTGGGAAAACACTCAAGAAGTACTGGGCTAAATACTGGCAAAATCCAAGTGTTTCAGTACATCTCCCTATTCTTACAAGGATGCTACTGATGTCTTCAGTGTCTGTCGTTTGTACTGATCGAAAAATACAAAGATTTACCACAACTACTTATTTTGAAGAGTTTTCTACTGAGGGCCTGTGTAAACAGGGTGGGGCACATCCAAATTAAATTGTGCTTATTTATGGAATTGCCACAAGCTGCACCCTCTTAACAACTTTCTATGTCCTCAGATCAATTATCAGGTACAGTGATGATAGTTGGTGGACCTGGCAATTCACAAATGTAGTATCTCTTTATCTTGTTCATCTGACAGGATGAAATGAAGCTTCTTAACATTTTAAAGAGAAAAGAGACACTTTCTAGGCAACTTCTTGTCTGTAGCTGTAGAATAGCTGGAAATAGTTCTAGGGAGTTCACTAATAGCATTTACTTAAGTTGTAAAGTGATACTGAGTAGTTGATGCATCCTGGGATGAAGCATCTCACACACCAGTTGGTTCAGCTAGTATCTCTTCTTGACTCTCTCCTTTCACTCCACTCTTCTGAGACCTCAATGGAAGTCCTGACTCCAGCTCTGGAACTCAAAATACAAGAAGGACATGGAACTGTAACAGGTCTAGAGGAGAACCATGAAGATACCAGAAGTGCTCCAACCTTCTGATTATAAAGAAAGGCTGACAGAGTCAGGTTTGTTCAGCCTGGAGAGGAGAAGGCTCCAGGGGGACCTTAGAGCTGCCTTCCAAAACCTGAAGGGATCCTACAAGAAGGCTGCGGAGGGACTTTCCCTAAGAGTGCCTAGCAATAGGACAAGGTGGAATAGTTTGAAACTGAAGGAAAGTAGGCTTCTGGATCTTAGGAAGAACTTCTTCAGTATGAGGGTGGTGAGACTCTAGAACAGGTTGCCCAGGGAGATCGTTTAGCAAGACCTTCTAGAAGTCTTCCAGTATTTGAAAGGGGCAACAGGAGAGCTCCAGAGGGACTTTTGGCAAAGGCATAGAGTGCCAGGACAAGAGGGCATGGCTTCAAACCAGAAGCAGCTCAACTGAGATGAAATTCTTCCCACTGAGGGTGGCGTTCCCACTGGAACAGATTGCTCAGAGTAGTTGTGGAGGTTCCAAGACTGGAAGTGTTGAAAGCCAGGCTGGACGGGGCCTTGAACAAGCTGGTCTAGTAGGAAGTGTCTCTTGCCCATGGCAGATGGGTTGCAATTAGATAACCTTGAAAATCCCTTCCAACCCAAACCATCCTGTGATTCTGTGATTCTTTAACAAAGCATGTCAGTAATGAAAACAATAAATGGAAGTGGTACTACCCCACACCACTAACATATCTGCATTTATTTAAATTCAGTTTGTTTAAAAGCAAGCAGTACCTAAAATTATACACGCGGTATGTTGATGTTAAAAAGATTTCCAGTTATAGCTCTCTTCCAGGAAAATCAAACCTTTCAAAACTTGTTTGGTGCTTCTGACACTGAAATGAGGGTTACAATAAACCCTTTTGTAGAAGTCTTCAAAATAACCACACTGTTGGTAGCAACAGAACCTTTTTAACACAAAGCTATCACACAACTGATTTTTTTTTTTAGATTCTTTTGACTTTTTAGAATGGCACTTTGTGTTAAACTTTTACAAACATGTAGCTAAAACAAAACAAAAAGTCTGCAGTGAAGGATTTACAAACTAAGGCAATACAACTGTGAAAGAAAGGAAGTATTATTAAGCTGTATGGCAAAGCAGTACAAAGATAAATAAGCCTAAAGATAAAACAAGTCTGCAAGCCAGGATTTGTGCCCTTCCAAATAAGCTTCCTAACCCCTAGAGTACTTAAGCTTCCATTTGCCTTCTTTCTTTCAGTCCCATCACTTTTGTATTTCCATATTTCAGTATCAACAGAACAGAAAATGGTTCTGCACAGATTTCTGGACTGCTGGTTGCAGGACAAAGAGCAGGGTCTGCATCCCCTCTGGCCAGGGATTTACATGGACCTCCCTATTCTGATGTAAATTTGTGATCAGCTAATAACTGTCAAAAAAAACCCCAACTTTTATTATGGACATAGCAATTAACTGAATGCAATAAACAAGAACGTAATAAATTACCGAGATGTCTGAAACTGCAGTGTATACTGAAAAAAAGCACCTGATAGGAAAAAAAAAAAAAGCAATTTAAAGTAGCAACATTTCTCTACATAACTGCAAGCTAAGGGAGTGGGAATCATGGAATCACAGAACATATCTGGTGGAAGTGACCTGAAAGAACATCCAGTCCAACCCTCGACTCAGCACTGAAGGGCTGACATTAAATCATGTCCCTAAGCACCAGGTCCACACAGCACTTGAACACCCTCAGGGATGGTGACTCCACTACTGCCCTGGGTAGACCACTCTGATGTTTTGTAACTCAGTAAAAAAATATTTCCTAATATCCAGCCTAAACCTACCCTGGTTTCCCTTGTAACCATTTCCTCTAGTCCTGTTGCTTGTTATCATGGAAAAGAGGCTCTCCACTCCTCACTCCAACTTATCTTCAGGTAGTTGTAGATCACAGAATAGTTTGGGTTGAAAGGGACCTCAAAGATCACCCTGTTTCGAGCCTCCTGCCATGGGCAGGGACAGCATTTTTTACTTTGGGGAGAACTGTCCCCTTTCCTATTTGCTTTTTGATCTCCTAAATGATTTTAGCACAGAATGAGAAGATAAAGAAAGTCACTGAAGGACAGAGCATATAATACCGAGAAACATCATGGCTGCGCATGACACTCTTAATTGCGGTAGACTGATAGCCCAAATTCTTCAAACAGACACAACCCAAAACTCTTCAGACTTTCACAGTAATGTGTCACCTGTGCTTTTTACTATTGCAGATGCCAAATTTGCTACTCTCTACTCTAAAAACATACACTGTACACCTCAGAACATTCAAGTATCATTGAAAGCAAGGGTGAGAGTTAAGAAAACAAAAAAACCCCAAAAGCTATTAAAAATATCAGGTTCAAACCAGATCTGAAAACTCCTCTCTACATAGGAATGACAGTAATAGTACTGAAATACATTCTTTCTTACCAATTCTAGATGACCACATATTATGAAAGAGAATTATTTCACCTTTCTTAGAGGAAAAAAAGTTGCCCAGTGTAAGCAACTGGGTAAGAATGCCAAACCTCTAAGATATTATATATTTAACACATTTTTTGTTGTTAAGTCTTAAGATAAAACATTCATTAATGCTCTAAAAGTGCTCCACTCTGCAGTCAATACCAAAGAAGTCAAGACTTGGATGCAGGCAGTAAAAACTTCTCCAGACTTTTTGTCTCAGAACATAAGCTACAAGAAGTACACCAAGCTGGCCTTCTTACTCAATTTCTGTAAAATTCTGAACCAAATTTATTATTTCCACCTTTACTGTCCCCACTATGGAAAAATTCAGTTTTCAGTGAGGTACTTTGGATGCACTGAGACAAAGACTGTAGTCATTGTTGTT
The DNA here is from genome assembly GCA_013396675.1 of Eubucco bourcierii. NCBI lineage: Eukaryota > Metazoa > Chordata > Aves > Piciformes > Ramphastidae > Eubucco > Eubucco bourcierii. The sequence goes on from VWZE01018311.1 coordinate 387,533, forward strand.
ATTTGACACATTTCTCCATGAAAACAGAACAGTAACAGAAAGAACTCATTGTGCAAAAAGCAAAGCTTCTTTCTAAGCTACTCAAACATTATCAAGTGAAGTAAGGACAATTATAAGCTTCCTGCTCCAAGCACATGGCCACATACAGCAAGCTGTTTCTCCTTCCAAGAAAAGACCAGAGCAATTAAGTGGTAGCACATGCCTAATGCACTACAGATAGAGTGGCAGAATCTGGAGGAGCATACTCAGTTCTCTAAATAACTGAGAAACAGGAGGAATTACATTAAATAACTTTTTCTGCACGTTGTCTTTCTGTTTACCTTGTTGCAAAACCCCCATAACCTTCCAGTCCTTTATAAGGTATTTGCAGGTGTCCTCTGCACCCTTTCTACACCTTTTAACTACTACATAAGGTGCTGCCTTGGCCATATAAGGAAGTAAAACTATTTTTTTACCATAATGACTATTTTTCCTGTTTACAGCACTTCCAAAGCTATCTGACTCCTGAATTACTTCAGTAAGTGCAAATCCAACGAGGGTGAGCATTCCCTGTTTTCCTCTGATTCACTTTCTCCACAGGGACAATGCAGTTTTGCAACTAATTTGAACAAACTGAAGCTTAAGCAACTCTGTAGCCACAGGGAAAGCCAAATCATCTTGTTCACCCTATTGTCTCTCCAAAAGTGATTCATCATCATCCACAGCTATAAATGTTTACAAAGAAATTGAGGTCAGGAGCTGGGTGGAAAGCAGGACCACCCATTCTAGCAGTGATCACAGTAAGATTTGCTTTCATCAACTTGAAGACACCAGGGATAGTCTCAGTTGTTTAAAAAGGAAATTTTCTAAGATGAAGCCTCTGAAAGCAACAGCAAGATATAATAGACCTGCCTCCTAGCTCCTCAAGTTAGTTCTCAGCCTCAGCCTACCATCCCTTCAGCTGTGTCAGCACGACAGAGTGGATAACACTTGAAGAAATGCAGAAATCTGGCATTTAAAAAAGAATACCAAACCTAACCCACCAACCTCTTCCCATCTTTTTGCTACTGCTAGAGTACTAAGCTGCAGTTTCAGTGTGGGGGCAGGGATGAGTAATGGAAAACAGGAATGCTTCAGGCTACTATTTTCTGTTGTAGACCTCATCTTGCGAAACCACAGCTTAATTAGACTTAGGTTTCGACTTGAACTATAAATACTATGCATTAAATACCATAAAATGCCTCAGTTATTCGTACTTTTGTTTCACAATCTTTGGTATTTTCCTAGCCTTTTAAGTGGCACACTAGCTGATCTGTTAATCACACAGATAGAGTAAGGTTTGATCTAATTAGCCATCTAACACCTACTGCCAGTCATCAGTAGTTTACTATCAAAGGATTCTTCTTACTATGGGAGCAAAAAAATTGTATGTGGACAGAAGCCTGTCATTATTACTAATTATGGCTCCAACAACTTAAAAAAAGAGAAAAGGAAATCTAAGGGAAAAAAAATGCACCATTCTATGGTACAGAAGCTACCACTTACAATTCCCTGAGGGTGCATTGGGGGGTCTTTATTTTGTTATGCAAATATCTTGCTATATGCTTAAAAATAAAAAGCAGAAAGTGAAAGCAGAGTTATTTTTGATGCTGTGCTGCATACAATTGACAGAAATTTACTTTTAGTTTACGAATAAATGTTAAAAGAACTCCATAAACATATTTAAAGAATTCAAAATTGTTTAGGGTGTTCTGATCTTTTTCAAACAAAACACAGGACACACTTTGAAGTTGCATTTGTAAATGAAGATCAAGTTACTAGGAATGATAATAAACTTACCTGTGAGCTGGGATTTTACGATCACCAGCCACTAACACCACATCACACAGCTGTTTGTGTCTGAGATAATTCTCCATCTTTTTGAAAGTTTGTTCAGCATGGTTGAGAGCCTGAAAAAATTCATCTGAGGCACAGGGCTCCATAGTTTGACAAGATGATAAGGTATGGCTGCTATTGGAAGTTCTGCTGAAAACAGTAACAGAAACGTTAGTTGGCACAGTATTAGGCTGCAGCACTTCTGTCTACAGATGATAAACCAAAAATCACATCTGATTTAAAGTTGCCATACATTATTTATTTTAATATATATTCCCTTGCTATGTGATTTCTACTCATATTCATACTTCCTCTCTTCCTCCAAACTTTTATCTAAACCACCGTGGGAAAAGTATGATCACTTAATGTGGTACTCCTCAACTAACAGACAAGTATCAGCCCAGGAATCACAGATTTACAGAATAGTGGTGATCAGCAGGGACCTCTGGAGATCATTGAGTCCACAGCAGGTTCACCAAGATCAGGGTGCACAGGAACATGTTCAGGAGGGTTTTGAAAGCCTCCAGAGATGAAGACTCCAGAAGCTCTATGGGCAGCCTGCTCCAGTGCTCTGGCACAAACACAGTAAATTTCTCCTTATGTTAAGGTGGAACTTTCTGTGTTCCAGTTTGCCCCTACTGCCTTGTGTCTTGTTGCTGGGCATCACTGAAAAGAGTCTGGTCCCATCACCTTACCCACCACCTTTTAGATACTGAGAAACATTGATAAGATCCCCTGTCAGCCTGTTCTTCTCCAGGTTGAACAGCCCCAGGTCTCTCAACCTTTCCTTATCAGACGCTCCAGCCCTCTCAGCATCTTTGTAGCCTCTACTGGACTCTCTCCAGCAGTTCCCTTTATCTATAGCAGCATCAGAGGGTTAAGGAAGAAGAGACACATACCAAAACCCTGCAAACTGAGAAAGCAATGGACGAATGCAATAAGGAATCAAACCCTCCCTGCTATAAGTTAAGATTTTACTTCACACATGTTAAAGTCTTGCTTCACATGTAGCCTAAGGTAGTTAGAATAAAACTCAGCATATATAAACTTAGTTAAAGAATGTGAGCATGCATGGGGGAAAAAATATTAAAGGAAATAATCAAGAAAGACTTCACCACTCCTACTTATGTCTTACATGCCTGAAATGAGATCTAGTACAGCAGAATCCAACACAGGGAAAACACAAGGGTGGATGGGGACAAAAGTGATTCCTGTGCATACACATAGCAGCGTGGGAGAAACGAGAAACAAAAAACTTAAAAGGAATGCATAGATCTGGGACTGAAAGGAGATTAATTCTAACTATGTATAGTAAGGAAAGCACCATTTCTTGCTTTTGGGGGGTTTTTTTTGTTGCTGGTTTGGGGCTTTTTTTGCATGTGCCCAGATAGCTAAAAAGTCCTAGCAATCTAGCACTTAATTCAGATCTAAATCTAGTAATGGATCAGAAATGAGATACCTGCCTACCTACTTCCCTTGGAGGGCTCTATCTTAAACATGCTCTCTGAAGCTGTGGTTAGCACTTACTTAAGCTGGGTTAACTTCTCACCCCATAGGAGTCACTTGCTCTGCTCCACCACTGGCCCTCTCTCACAAGTTGGAACAAGTACTGTCTGTGGCCATTTTGGAAATTGAATCAAGGAACTCCTATGTGAAAAATGTAACCATGCAATTACAAAAAAACCCCAACATTATATTGCAAAACTGGGTGGCATTCTCACAGTCAAAGAGCAAGAACTATTCGGGGAAAGCAACTCTTAAACCAGTAACCCTGCTAAAGAAACAGAAATGGAAAGAACAATACGCTGGGAAACATGCTTAGGAAATTCTTGTTCCTTATCACACATTATCACATCCTCAATTGTGTTGATACAGATGGCTGTGGGTTTGCTTTTTGGTTGGTGTTTGTTTTTTGGTTTGGTTTATTTGGGGGTGTTTTTGTTTGGTGGGTTTTTTTTTTTTTTTTTGTTCAATCATATTCCCAGATTCCTCAAATTAAGCTCATTAAAGATGATAAAAATAATATCAGGGATTTTATTTACACTGTAACTTCACAAAGAGCTGTGCAGGTAGAATTTGAGCTGTAGACTAGTATGGAGAAGGTTAAAACTTTCTGAGGCATCATTTTGGTGGACCATCCTCACCAGAGCTACTGTCAGCCCCAAGACAGCACACATGTACATTATGCACTCAGTGGCAGTCACCACTCTTGTCCAAAAAAGAGAAAATAATTGCAGTGGTGTCTGTTTTCCACTGCCCACAAAGCACTGATTAAGGACACAGCAGAGCCAGGATTAGCTCTTCTCCTCAGCTGAAGACATTCGACCTTATTCCTGTCCTGTAGCCAGTAACTCACAAATCTTTTTCTATAAAAAGGAAAAGGAGAAGAAAAAAAAAGATTTAAACTTCAGTGGTTCATAAAGAGAACATGAAATAGACAGTCTAATAGTTGAGGTACTTGCAAAAAAGAGAAAGCACAGGTTAAAGGCTAAGGATGCCAATCACAATTAGGAAAAATCCTTTCTCCCTCCTTCCTCAATCTGTTTTATGAACCTATTTTACAGTTCGGTTTGCCACAGCTATGATAGGTTGAGAGAATGCACGAACAAGGACAGAAGAAGGGAAGAAGCTGCTCTGCCCTCTTCAAGGTATTGAAATGCCTTCTAGAGAAAAGAGAGAGAGCAAACCTGGGTATCTAACACTGACCTGTAAACCCCACGCTCAGAGCAAACACTCAGCCATGAGGGTCCTGCAGCTCTTGAGTATCAAGGTGGCTCTAGTCCTTTTGGATTTGGCTCTCAAGTCCAGTGTAAGTCTAGGATGAATTTCCTCTCACATAAGCTACAGGTATTGCTACTTCTGCACACCTCACATACTACTAAGAAAATTACATTAAAGACTGAGGCTGCCAGTGCATGAGATAAGGGTATCAAAGAACCCTGCATATTCCTTTAAGATTAGGACTGAAGAAAACATTTTTAACATATTAAGTAACAATATTATTATGAGTAACTCTAGAGCATTGCTCAGTAGGGTTTCCTTTATTCCTTAAACTTCAGTCACACTTTCCTTGGTCCTTCTCTTCTTTCCCTATTTCTGCCAAAAAAGATCCCATCTAGCACTGACAAATTTTTGTCATGCTACAATTTCAGGATGATTGTAAAAACAGAAGTTAAAGGATAAGGTCTTTCTCATGCTAACTATACATCTCAGTGCCTTGGTGACAAACATTTCTATACTAAAGATGCTAGCTTTCATCAACTTCTCTGTCTAATAAAGAATTTATATGAGCATGCCTTTTGAAATTGAAATTACGTATAAGCTCTGCTATGTACCCATTCATTTTTAAAGGATTTTATCTCTTGAAGTTGGATGTTTGGATTGAGGAGCTCTGCTCAATAGAACAGATCATTGAAAAGTAATGAAGCAATTAACTGGGTTAGTAAAGCGGTGAAAAAAAAGAGTTTCAAAAGTAAAAGCATATCCGAGTAGTTTGAGATGTGTTTTTCTTACTCATAATGAATTCTTCATTGCCTCATTTTTATTTCAAAGGCAGAGGTGGAAATGTTTAATGTAAAAGATGCCTTCCTGAAATTAATACAAAATGCATAAAATAAAATGCTTGGGAAAAAAAAAAAAAGGTTCAGCAGCCTTTGTTATAGCCAAGCTCCATACTTTGTGGAATACTTGTTAACTACTATGTGTCATCACTACAAAACAACTATTGTAACCCCTTTAAATTTAATCTCACAGCTTTAAAATTAAAACACCAAATCCTGTTATCCTCTCCTGACTGAAGAGTTGAATTCACACCTCTGCTTCTGGTGTTGTTTCAAGCTTCATTGTTGTATCTTCAACAAAGCCAGAGTTTGTAATACAAACCGAACCATAACAGCCACAAGACTTCTTTCCGCCCACTTCTACTGACGTCTCTCTAAAGAGAGGCAGCAGTGCTTTTCCAGTTTTATGAGGGAGAAACACAACCTGTTCCAATCAACAGGATTTGTTCTTTCAATTATTTGAAAGCTACAAGATTAAAGTTAAATGAGGGCTTAGAACAGTTATTTTATAGCAGACATATCAGTTAAAAATTTAGGAATTCCAGTAACTGTGAAGCTGGCTATAACAAAGTCTGAACAACTTTTTTTCAAGCATTTTATTTTATGCATTTTATATTTATTTTAGGAAGGCATCTTTTACATAAAACATCTCCACATCTGCCTTTGAAACAGAAATGAAGCAATAAAGAATTCATTACAACTAAGAAAAAAAACCCAACACACATCTCAAACTATTCATTTTGAAACAGAAAGAGAGGAATGAAACCTGAAATTTAAAAATAAGTTTAAAATGTTGGGTTTGGGGTTTTTTTTTTTTGAGAGATTTATGGGTTTTTTGTTGTGGTTTTTTTTCTTGTAAAATCATGCCTGAAAAAGTTCCCACTGAAAAAATATGCATAAATTAATTCATATTAAGAATTGTTTTATTGCCATGATCAGTTCAACTAATTTAACTGCAGCCTCATTAGTACTTCTGAAAAAAGGTCAACTACTCCACAAGAAATCCTCTAAATCTGCAAAAATAAAGTTTGACTGCACCATAAGAGTGACATGGTTAGATCAAGAGTATGTAGCACAGATGCTGACCTCAAAGACAAGTACCACTTTGTCTCTTCTAACCTTCTGCAGCAAGTAACAGCTTACTTCCTTGCATTTAAAAGTCACACTTCCTTTGACAGAAGCAACATGTTGAAGTGCAGTTGCTTACACTACAGCCTTGACAGAACAAAGGAGCAGGGCAGGGATTTGTATCTGTAAAATTTTAGAGAGTCATAAAATCCTTAGAGTAGGAAAAGACCATTAACATCATCCAGTCCAAACTGTAATCTGACTCCACCAATTCTGGTGCATGTCCCTCAGCACCACATCTCTCCAGCTTTTAAACACCTCCAGGGATGGGGATTCAACCCTGGAGAGCCTGTTCCAGTGTTTGAGAAACCTTTTAGCCAAGACTTTACTACTAATATCCACTCTAAACCTCTCTTGGAGCAACTTGAGGCCATTTCTGCTCATCCTATCACTTTATACTAGAAAGAACAGACCAACACCCATCTGGCTGCAGCCTCCTTTCAGGTAGTTGACTCTTTCTCCAGACTAAACAACCCCAGTTCCCTCAGCTGCTCCTCACCAGATCTGTTCTCCAGAATGGGTGAAAAAACTCTTGGTTTTTTTTCATTAAATAAAAGCTTTTGCCTTAATAAATGAAAAATGTATTTCAGAATGCTTGTTTAGATTTTTTTAGCAGATTTCTCAGAAATATGTAAGAGCATTAGAAAGAGATATGATGGGAGGCCACAAAAACTATGGGTGGGCATCTAGATTTGTGAGCACCAAACACCAGGCAGGAAGTCCAAAGATGATACTTGGGTGGTCCTAGTAAGTGGAAGTCCTAACAGTTCATTTGAGATGAACAAAAGTGTGTTAACTCTTGTCAGAGGTCCTAATAAAGGCACTGGCCTCACCACGGCTGAATGTAGGTGGACAATCCCTTCCCTGGTCCTGCTGGCCACGCTCCTTGGCCACTTGGGCACACACTGGCTCATGTTCAGCTGGATGTCAACCAGCAGCCCCCGGGGCTCTCTGCTGGGCAGTTTCTGACCACTCTACCCCATGCCTGGAGGGTTCATAAGGTTGTTGTGACCCAAGGGCAGGAACCAGAACTAGGCCTTGTTGAATCTCATACCACTGACCTTGTCCCACTGATCCAGCCTGGCCAGGTTCCTCTGCAGAGCCTTCCTACCCTCAAGCAGATCCACACTGCCTCCCAACTTAAGTGTCACCTTGATGGAGAAAATACCCCAAACACAATGCTACTACATCAGCTCAGACTGGCTCACAGAATTAACAAACAAACTTCGTTTTTCAAACGATTTCTACACTGTTTCTTCCCTCTCCATCTCCTAGCACAAGACAGTTCTTTTCCTTTCCACTCAATTCCTTAAGGCAATGCCTCACAAGGCAAGAGACTGCAAATAACGTGACTAAGGGAAGCCATGAAGCCAGCTTTGCAGCAGATGAATTCTGCTCTTCTCAGTGCAGGCAATAAGCTGAGTTTCTCACCATTAACTAGCTGCCATTTGAGAGGAGTGATGTTATCCTTGAGATTTCTGCCTGCTCTCACATTAGGATGCAAATGGCCCATGGGTTTCAAAGCTACCAGGCAAACGGCAGAGGCAATGCAGAACACAGCTCCACAAACTGTGTCCTTTCAGGAAGTCCATCTAAAAACAAATGCTCTGTCTGTGCTACAGACAGCACCATACACCATCTCACATGGCTTCCAGACAGACATTGAAAATGGTGCAAAATGGGAACGAAAGCAAGGAAAACTTGAGGTCCTGGATGTCCCCTCCCTGGTCAGGTTGGATAAGGCCTTGAGCAGTCTGGGCTAGTGTGAGGTGTCCCTGCCAGTGTCGGGGTGGTTGGAACTAGATGATCTTCAAGATCCCTTCCACCCCAAATAATTCTACGGAACTGGTTTAAATTCTGTGTTACACACATTTCTGCATGTCGATGAAAGCATTGGAAGTATCAAACCCTGCAAAACCATGCAGATAGGGGAAGAAACAAAAAAACTTTTCTCTCCTCACTGCTATGGTTCCAGGGAACACCACTTTGCTTCTGAGAAAAGGAAAAAAAAAAATTAAAAAAAAATCACATTTTAAATCTGAATTCACATACAAAGAATATTACTTTTTGTTAATATAAATTGTAAATAATGAGACACTAAACAAACTAATACAGGCAGAGTAAGGCTATACATGCATGTGAACTTGAGGGTTAGTGATTTACTCCCTGCTAGGGAAAAAGAATTACAGCAACAGCCAGAACTACAATCTTACAGTCAAAAGGCACAGGCTGCAGCAAACACATCTGCATTAACCTTAATCTAACCGTCATGAGCAACAACAGGCTGGAGAAGCTGGAGCACAGCCTCACTGTTACCTCTGCCAGCCCCACAAAGATGTGTATACGCAGCCTGCTAAGCCAACACCACTGCATTTGTGCATCTCATCTTGGTAAGAAATAATGTCAGCGTGTTGCAGTGCAGCTAGACCTTTGATTGCAGCACTGATGTTTCCTGCCTTACTTCTCTGAGACATTTAGTGCAACGAGTTTGTACACCCACACAAATGTCACCAGTAGCACACAGTCTGCCTGGCTGCCCATTCCACCCAGACAGCTGAAGTCCCCTGTGGCTTTGCGAAGCCCATGTTGAAGCTTCTTGTTACTTTATCTCCCTTACAACAGCTACCTCTCAAGCTTACCAGATTAAATCTGCCTCATCTTTGCTGTATAATTGTGCTGCTTGCAAGTTTTTTCAAATCTGCATAGACATAACTCAAGTGAAGATGTAACAGGCACAGAGGAAAATGAAAGGATTTAGCAGCAGCAGGAAAGAAACAAAACAAGGAGGCTCAAGATGCTCCCCTGTAAAACAACTTGTCTTTCAATTAACTAACTAACTTTTATCTAATCTATGCACAGTCAGAAAAAAATGCTCTCTTTATAAGTTTTTAGTTAATTGCAAGTATTGTGCTACTACCATGCCACATTTAGGGAATCTATCAACCCTCCTTATTTGACAGTTTGCATTATCTCATTATAGGAGACACACAGAAATACATGGTACAACTTGGGGTCCTAAAGAACTTATGGCCTCAAAGGTCAAGTAGGACTGAGGTGAAATAAAAGGCATATTAAAGTTTTCTACAGACTGAAAACTGGGGTGGATTGTTTTGTTTTTTTCTGGGAGTGGGGTGGAGCAGATTAGATTGTAAATTACAATGTACTAACTCCAAGGTTGCTCATATAGAACAATACTGCAGAGTAGCTACCACCTGGTACAGCCAGACCTTGTCTTAAAATCAAGTACAGATACTTTATGAACCGTTTAAAGTTAGGACATAACTGATGAATCCTGAAATACTCTTTGTATTTATTGCTCAAATATAATCAGACTTTTATATTATATTTGAATATATTTTCATACTTTAGCAAAGTAATTCCAATATTTTAATGCATGTCTGGGTGAAATGAACCAGACACAATAATCTGCATATTAGGGTATTTTTAGCTTGGTATCCCCCATGCCTTCAAGGCCTGTAGACTGTTGCTAAAGTACCCACAAAACGTGGAAAAAAACAAGTATCTTGCTAATAGGCTTAAATTTGCTATGCAAGAGTCTGCACAGCTGTTGGGAAAATGTAGAAAGTGTACAAATGCAGAATGATGACCACAGCCTCAGGAATGTAAAAGAGTTAACAAACAGCAGCAACAGAGGAAATCGAGGAGACAAAAAACAGCAGAAGAATTCCAACCTCCTTGGCTTAGTAAACAAACTACCAGGCTAATGCTGGTTACAAACAGCACACAGGAGAATGATGTGAACAGGATTACAGCTGACTAGCTCTGATCCCTGAATCCAGACGATCTGTTTGCATCTCCGATGCAGCCTTGTCAAAGATCCGGTACTAAACTTGGAATTTGCTTATTCCTTATGCCTCCAGACTAATAACAAATTAATTCTACAGTGGTTTTCCTCTAAATGAAACATGTAATGATCTAGAGCTTTCAGAATGACAGAGCTGATCTATACATTTTTCTACCTGTGCTGTATGATGTGGAGGAGGAAGGAAGATTGATATGCACAAAGCAGTGGAGTTGCTTCTTTCACTTTGGGCTTTTAGAGCTTCTAACTGTGCAGTCAGAGGAGCAAATAAGTAAGGTAACTTCCTAACTTTTACAAAAATTTAAACCAAGGATTTTTTTCCCATACACAGTATTTGTTTCTAACAGGGGTTACATATGGAAAAACAACCTCTTGACAACTACACAGATGAGTGTTGTGTTTTGGGATTTTTTCCTCTCAATCCAATAGACAAGAAGCTGTATTTTAGATCAATTAAAAAAAAAAAAAAGACAATTTAATTAAAGTTCTTAACATCAGGAAAAGTCCAGTTGTTAGGCAGGCTTGCATACACTGCACAACAGCTTATGCATTCTTAACAAAGGGAGTGAACAAAACATGATTTAAGTACAGTCTTCCCCATGAGACTAGAGATGGAGCTAATAATGCAAATCAAGTGCTTACAATTGCCATTAAGTATTAAATTGTACCAGCAACAAACTCAAAATTGATCTAAAAATATTTGTTTTCAAGTACGAAGGTAAAACACTATCAAGAATTACAAGACAAGAAAGGAATTGCAAATAACTCTAGATGATACAAATGATTAAGCACATACTAAAAATTCACTTCAAATTCACTAAGTTCAAACTCTTCATGCATTTCCTGTAGTATACAGGAAAAAAAACCACCCCAAAACCCAAGAAACCTCCAAAACCCCCAGTTCTATATAAAATTTTCACACTCCCTAAATAAGTATCTGCAGTTCTCCAGTTCTACAAAGAAACAAATTAGTTCTGTCATATGTAAATTCTTCTCCTACAATTAAGAACAAATGTATGGCATTTTCTGTCTACATACTTCTCTCTCAAAATTGCATGGCTTTCCTACACTGATTGCCTTGCTTTGGTGAGAATATCCTATCTAGGGTAACGCTGCACGTTAAGAATTTCACATCACAAGAAGACACTGCTGAAATGAATGGTGATGTCCTGTGTCATATCTATTAGCCAGTGACATAGCTATTTAAAAATTCATACCTGAATACATCACTTTGAATAGCATCTCTTCAGAGCTATGTTATCTGTAGCTATGTAGTTGCTGCAGTAGGGTTCTGAAGCACTAATATGCAGGATCTCCTTTCCCTGTAATTCTAGGACTTCTGCAAATAGATTGCTTACTCTCAAGCATTTTTACCTTGAACCTTTAAAGCTTATTTAAACCATAAATAGTTAGTGTTTATATTGAAGATTACTTTTTCCTCGCACTAAATGAATTCTTCTCTTAGGGAATGCAAAACACTATCTAGATTGATCTATCCTTAACAGGTTTTATTAAACATTTCCCCCTATTAAATAGCTGTGCTTTCTGAAATGCTGGATCAATGCAAAGCTCTCTCAAAGCAGGAAAGCAAACATCAAATTTATTTGAAATGGTACTAGTATCCACTACATGCACTATAAACCAGGAAAAATAGTTTCAGTGAAGAAGAGCTGACATATGGAGCAAAAGAAAATAACAGAATTAAAATAATAATTAAGAAAGATTAACCTGTCTAATTTGCTACTGGTAAACACCTCTCATTAAAGAACAAATTTTGCAGTTTCATCTTTAGTAATGATAGGCAAAAGAAAAACATCAAAACCTACCTATAGGCACTGAAACCTTGTTTTTCTTTTCAAGGTAGATACAGAATTAGTTTAAACTGGGCAGGTACCTGAAATCACTTCAAAGCACAAACTGATTGGTTTCAACAGATTAATTATTTTTTTTCCTTCAAGCTGGNCTTCAAGTTGGAGATGCAGAAAAAAAAAATCTATTTTTTTTAAAATAGTCTAAGTAATTTTCACAGTTTTATCTTCCTCATCTACAGAAGCATACGGAAACATCAGATAAGAATTACGAGAAGCTTTCATTACCATAGTTTTCTGCTAACTGGCACGGGACTAATTCTCAGCATAATTAAACAATTGGTGTCACTTCAAAATCATTTAGAAAGCATCTTGTAAGAGTACCCCTTCACAGACGGTACTTTGTTCACAGCAGCACGTACTTGGTGTACCATTTAGGACACAAGCGAGTGCATCCACATTTGCACTTTGTTCTCACACTGCCTGCAGCTGCCTTTTAGAAAAGTCCAAATAAGCTCACAGAAGCCCGATTAAAAATCGTTTTCTGTTTCTGATGCACAGCAGCTGCTAGCTTTCTGAAGCATTTCAACCTAGAATAAAGCCTAGCCTAGCTACGCATGCTATCTGCAGGCATGCAAGAAAAAGGCATTTCTCACGACAGGAAAGTAGTCATTAACCTGCACGAACTGCTGTCCGATTCATTTTCTTCTTCACTTGCTCTATCATCTGCTTCTTGTCTGTCAAGCCAGCGTGCACCTCCACAGTCTTCTGCTGCGAATTCAAATGTAGGGATTTCTGAGCTGGATGCCATTGGCCAGAAAGGTGAATTCTGGAAATCCTGTTGGCTGGACCTTCTGTAACCAACTGATGTTAAAGGTAGGTTACCTGACTCTAAAAACTTGGTAGCACCGCTTGTTACATGTTGTCCTCTATTCCAGAAGTCTCCCTGGTGGTTTTCAATTGCCGAGTTAGGGGCCGACGCCTGATGACCAAACCACCTCCATCTGATTTTTAAAATCTGCTTCACGTCAAACTCTTTACGAGGACCAGACATCCTTAGTGAAAGCCAGTGATCGTCTAGGCAACAGGGTAAGAAGCAGCACACATAAAAGAAGATTTGTGCACCCAACCAAGACAAGAGAAACACATGGCTCTGTCTGGCTGTGGCAAGTAGATTTTCTACAGGAGAGGAGAAAGCACCGCATTCACATTAGGAAAAAAAAAGAGGAAAGCTTCTTTAACTGTGTCATTTGAATATAAACAAAAGGCAACAGACAGTGGAAAATGCTGAGATAAAAAAGAGGAGGTGAAACAATCACCTCAATCAGGAAAAATGCTAATAAGTTTACCCTCAAAGCTCCGAGGCTGTTTCTGTTGCTCTCCCCTGACCATTAGCTTTCAAAACCACCAAAGAGTATTCATTAAAGCCCTTTCAAGAGCTGAATACCACCCCCTTTTCTTAAACAACAAATGACAGAGACCGTAATTCCTGTACTGCATCTTAGAATCTCTGCTTATTCTGTTAACTCTTACTACTACAGAACAGGGAGGGGAAAAAAAAAAAAAAGAAGAAAGAAAAAAGGCAAAAAGCAAGTTAAATTCTTCTTGCACTGCTAAAGAATAAATTTACAGAAAAGACTTTAAACCAATCAAAAAATAACTTCTTATACTGGAGAGAAACTGAACTGTAAATAATTCTTTTTTCCATTACAGGACAGGCACTAAGTTAAAAAGGACAACAACAGCCTGGAAGGCTCAAGGGAGTAGCACTGGGTTATAGAGCCTTTCATCTTGATGTGCTTTGATTCAAATCTAGGTCTGCATTAACTGAAAATTTCTATCTGAAACGAGCTAATGGCTTCCATTTACTTAAACATCACTAAAAGCAAAAGCAAGAAGCTAAGCACAACCCCCCCCCCCCCCCCCCCCCAAAAAAAAAAGAACCAGAAAATAAAAGGCAACTTCTCAAAAGGCTTCTTTCTAATCGTATACCATCAGTTGCTCCAGAGCAGGAACACACAGAGATGCCTACTTTTGAGACACAATTCCCTCTAGATAGAGTTATTTATGTAATGTATTCAGACAGCCAAGAAAAGTTTTTACTTGATGGAGAAAGAGAAAGCCAAAAAGACAAAAGACAGAGTGACCAATTTACATTTCCCATGAAAAACAGCCCGTTTCCTCTATGGCATATGGAGCTAGTTAGGTATAAAACGCTGAGACTCAATTTCAGTCACATGCAGATAGCAACAGCAGTTGTAGAGCAACAAAGCAGCCCTGGATTTTATCAGCCCCTGATAAACAGATGTATGTTCTCAAACTTCACAGTTCAGTTAGTCTACTCAGCTCTCCAGGATACATAGGAAACAAATTTACAACAAGTGCTTCTTTTCTGCCTACAGTTGTCAATAAAAGTGAAAGTCACTTTCTCTCAGATTAACCACAATGAGCTACAAAACAGGTGATTTTGTAATCAGAGATCCTGCAGCGTTCTTTAACACAGGTTATAGGCAGAGTCCATATGAAAACTTAAACAGTGCCCAATTTTACACACATCCCGCCCCTCCCCCCCAAAGCAAACACTCCATTTCATACTCACTGCCAGAAGTAAATCAAGCTTTCCTGGAAAGCACAATGCTGGAAGGGCTAGTTTTAACCTGAAAAGCTCACCCATCATTGCTCTGAACACATTTATCAAAGTGCTTCTCACAAACGCTAGTGAAGCTCATTTCTATAGAAACAGCATTCCAGCTGTTCTCTACAAAGAGGAGCTGCTTTTCACATGTGTACCTCGCCAGCAGCCTAGGCCACAAAGAGCTTTATACCCAGGGCTTCGCAGCACGACCAAAGAACAGCTGAAGGTACTTGGAAGGTGAGATGATTAAGTAGCTGAATAAATGTCTTTGCCGGGGATTTCATTTAAATGCAAGCAAGGATATATTTAAGAGGGATAATGATTTAATCCTTCAGCATAAAAAGTGCACAGATGTTTAACCAAACTGCTATGACATGCAGACCCTACACATCTTGTGCACAAACAGCTAATTGTTTTAAAAGCTCAAGTGCAGTGTTCAAACACCATCATTTGCACAGCTACAAGTTGGGTAAAATAAAAATACACAGCTTTAAAAGTAATAATTTTTTTTAAATGCCCTTTTGTTATCATTTCCTTACAGTTTGTGTTGGTGTCAGATGTTCATCAAGGGTGGAGAAGTAGGACAGCTGAACGGTTGGTGTATTTGGTAATGTTCAGCAAGGCTGTAGTTATTTTAATGACCCATTTAACTATGAAAACTAAGCTTTAAATACCTTTATTTCTGCTGGTATGGGAAATCCATTATACATAAGGGCTGACCTGGATTCTCTTTCTTGCATAAACAGACTCATTTAAAATTCAAACTGTCCCAATACAACTCCACTAAGACAATGGCAGATTTGCCAATTCTAGTGCTTTTTCAGCACTTTCTCCTGACTTGCTGGGAAGTGCAACCTAATTAATGCTTCACTTCAGCTGTGGAGCTCTGGACTCAAAGGGATTAGAAACCAAAACGTGCTGTAGTTTTAAGAGACCAAAACACAAAAGTGTTATCTAGTTTCTTTCCTTCTTTTCCTAGAATGAGGGCATCTGGGGACACACCAGTACAGGTTGGAGGCTGCCCTGCTGGAAAGCAGCTCTGTGGAGAAAGACCTTGGAGTGCTGGTGGACAGAAAGTTCTGCATGTGACAGGAATGTGCCCCTGTGGTCAAGAAAGCCAATGGCATCCTGGCGTGCATCAGGGAAGCTGGGTCCAGTAGGTC
This sequence comes from Eubucco bourcierii, assembly GCA_013396675.1. NCBI lineage: Eukaryota > Metazoa > Chordata > Aves > Piciformes > Ramphastidae > Eubucco > Eubucco bourcierii. The sequence continues at coordinate 403,504 of VWZE01018311.1, forward strand.
TAGGGAAGTTCTTCTCCCCCTCTCCTCTGCCCTAGTGAGACCACACCTGAAATACTGTGTCCAGTTTTGGGCTTCCAAGTTCAAGAGAGACAGAGACCTGCTGGAGAGAGTCCAGTGGAGAGCCATGTGGACAACTGGGGGACTTGAGCATCTCCCTTATGGAAAGAGACTGAGAGACCTGGGGCTGCTTAGTCTTGAGAACAGAAGACTGAAAGTAGATCTCATCAATGTCTATAAATATCTGAGGGGTGGGTGTCGAGGGGCTGGGGCAAATCTCTTTTGGGTGGTCAGCAGCAGTAAGACAAGGAGCAACAAACTGGAACATAGAAGGTTTCGTCTCCACACAAGGAGAAACTTCTTTACAGTGAGGGTGACAGAACACTGGAACAGGCTGCTCAGAGAGGTTGTGGAGTCCCCTTCTCTGGAGACTTTCAAACCCCCCTGGATTCATTCCTGTGCAGACTACCCTAGGGGATCCTGCTTTGGCACAGGGGTTGGACTCGATCTCTGGAGGTCCCTTCCAACCTCTAAGGTTCTGTGACTGTGATTACACAAACTCTCATTCCTCTGTACACTCTCCCAAATTACAGTTCTAAGACAAACTGCATAAATATCTGAAATATTTCTCTGCTTTATATAAGTTATATACAAATCTGTGTTGCATGCAACTTAGTTCTTCATTTTAAATTGACAACACTGCTCAGAAGTAGTTGAGGCCAGTTCTTGTTCTGGACACTGCTTATTGCCTTTATTAGGACCTCTGACAGGAGTTAACACACTTTTGTTCATCTCAAATGAACTGTTAGGACTTCCACTTACTAGGACCACCCAAGTATCATCTTTGGACTTCCTGCCTGGTGTTTGGTGCTCACAAATCTAAATGCCCACCCATAGTTTTTGTAGCCTCCCATCATATCTAATGCTCTTACATATTTCTGAGAAATCTGCTAAAAAATGTAAGTAAACATTCTGAAATACATTTTTCATTTAAGGCAAAACCTTTAATTTAATGAAAAAAAAAACCACCCAAGAGTTTTTACACCCATTCTGGAGATCAGGTCTGGTGAGGAGCATCTGAGAGAACTGGGGTTGTATAGACTGGAGAAAAGGAGGCTGAGGAGAGTTTTTATCACTCTCTAGCTCCTTAAAAAGAGGTTGGATCCTGGTGGGTGTTGGTCTCTTCTGCCCAGGAACAAGTGACAGGAGGAGAGGAAATGGCCCCAAGTTGCACCAGTGGAGCTTTAGGTTGGATATGATAAGAAGCTTCTTCACTATAATGGGGTTCTCAAACCCTGGAATAGGCTCCCCAGGGAGATGGCTGAATCATCATCCCTGGGGGTGTTTAAAAGCCGCAGACATGTGGTGCTGAGGGACTGGTTTTAGCACCAGTCTTGGTAGAGTCAGATAATGGTTGGACTCAATGATATTAAAAGTCTTTCCCAACAAAAACGATTCTATGATTGTAGGATTTGTGACCGTTGCAGCTAAATAGTAATTTTCTGGTTTGTGGTAACTGATAACAACATTTGATACACAGGCAGATATTTGGGGACAAGATTTTGTTCACATTAATGAGGTGTGTAAGCTTACTGTGAAAACAATTTTGAGAACTCTAGTTTTGATCAGATTGCTTAGATGCTCAGCTCTTAGGAATATCATTTAATACATAACTTCTCTCACATGAGCAGTTCCACAAAGTAATAAATTCCTGCCGTTATCAGTGGGGGATAGTTTCCCAGATTCTGCATTGTGAACAAAAGGAGAACATTTAAATGCAAACACCAAACCCACAGCACAACAGCTTTATATATTGCTCTTTTCAAGATATTCCAGTTTCTCTCCACAGAGATATAGAAATGTTTGGGGTTTTTTTTATTAAAAAAAACCAAAAAACCAAACAACTCACTTCACTGTCCTGACATTCTTTGATATTCTATATAATATTTTTATTCACACAAGTGCTAAAGGAAGACTGAAATTGAGTATAACTGGTTAAAATTCTCACTTTTTTCCTCCTAAGATACTTCTACTGTATATTTTTGACAGCAGATGCACTCTAAATATTAAGTACATCACAGGGAAACATGGAAAAATGATATAAATAATGGGATCTAAGTATTTTTATTCATTATGATTTTTCCTCTTTCACTAGAGAGTCAGTGAAATGCTTATGGAATACTTTTCTGAGGCACTTTCAAGGTTTGAATCTCAATGCCACTTTACATGGCAACATTTTTCCTGTCACTGCTGTTTTGGCTTCAGAAAAACTGTCAACACTCAACTTCAGGGTAACTCAGACGTAGTATTTTCAAGGTATTTATTCTGTCAAACACATTTCCAATTATCTGTTTTTAAAAATGAAGATCTAAGGGTATAAAAGCTCAGACAGTCCTTAGAAGATATTCATGATCCTGACGTACCAAGTAAGGATGAAAATGTCAAAATAATTAAAAAGTCTTTGACTGCAAGAGCTGTTTCTCTCTTGAAAAAAAAACCCAAAACACTGCTTAACAAAAGCATTAAGTATAAAATGATGTATTTTAAGATAACGAGACTCATTAAGATGAGATAAAGCAATATACTTTAGCCGATGTTTAGTGATCCTAGATATGTACTCTAAAGCATAAGAAAGGTTCACTGATCATAAGATGCTCACCAATTAATCAAATGCATATTTACAGCACTAAAAAGTATTCATAGAATCATAGAATAGTACAGTTGGAAGGGACCTCAAGGATCATCTAGTTCCAACCCCCTGCCAGAGGCAGGGACACCTCCCACTAGTACAGGTTACACAAGGCCTCATCCAACCTGGCCTTGAACACCTCCAGGGAGGGAGAAGCCACAACCTCCCTGGGCAACCTGTGCCAGTGTCTCACCACCCTCACTGCAAAGAGCTTCCCCCTAACATCCAGTCTAAATCTCCCCTCTGACAGTTTAAACCCATTGCTCCTTGTCCTGTCATTGCAACACCTTGTCAATAGTCCCTCCCCAGCCTTCCTGTAGCCCCCTTCAGATACTGGAAGGCTACTATAAAGTCTCCTTGAAGCCTTCTCTTCTCCAGGCTCAAGAGCCCCAACTCTTGTAGCCTGTCCTCATAGCCGAGCTGCTGCAGCCCTCTGATCATCTTCGTGGCCCTCCTCTGGACCCGCTCCAACACTTCCATGTCCTTCCTATGCTGGGGGCTCCAGAACTGCCTACAGTACTCCAGATGGGGTCTGACGAGAGCAGAGTAAAAGGGGATAATCACCTCCCTTGCCCTGCTGGCCACGCTGCTCTTGGTGCAGTCCAGGACTCTGTTGCTGTCTGGGCTGTACTCACACTGCAGGCTCATGTTGAGTTTTTCATCAACCCAGACCCCCAGGTCCTTTTCCTCAGGGCTGCTCCCCAGCCATTCACCATCCAGCCTGGTTTTGTTTAATTCAATGTTTATCTTTTCTTTAAAAAGGATCTTAAAAATTTAAAGTATTCGTCTGATGCATTAAAAGAACTGTTCAAAGAAAACAGCTATAGACAAACCCCAAACTACAGCTCTGCTATAACTATGCTTATGTACAAAGAAGTGCTAAATGTTCACTTTCTCTTCTTCCCTATTGCTGTGTTCCAGCACCAAAATGACCAACATAATTCAACAAAGACTTCAGGAAGATAACTACATTCATGATCTGTCATTCTAGAAAATAATGATCACTTCCTATTCTAGAGTTAAGTGTAAACATTTCAGTTTAACAGTTATGGGAGAAGTTCCTTATAGCACACAGTTTATCCAGGAGGAAAAGAGGGAAACACTCTATAGTTACTGAGTATGAACTCCAAATCATTGTTCTGACTGGCAGAAACGAGCTGCAGCCAAATTACTGTCACTGCATCACGACTTGATGCCACTTTGCATTGCACATTTCCCTTGAGATGTGCAAGCCATATGTTTAGAAACACTGACTTTAGAGCACTCAGCTTAACAGCAGCATGAAAAGACCGGTACAGAGAAGCTGTCTGGTTCATTGTTTGTGTTACTTAGATTGAGAGTGGAGAAAAAGGGAGACTGTATTGCCAGATGCTAGATTTTTCCAGCTCAAAGACTGTACTGGTTCACAGACTACAATTCAAGACATTTCATTTTCTTTTAACATTAGAACATTGATATTGATTTCTCTCTATCCAAATAATACCCAAGCATTATGAGGAATCATCTACAAGTGAAAACAGAATGCAGAGCTGTTCCTGAGTAAACAACACAAGTCCCCTGAAAGCTTGTTCACCCTCAAAAAGTTTGCACTGAGTCCATCAGGTCAGCTGTGTTTTTTCAGTTAGAATTCTTTTATAATACAAAACGGACAATGCTGTCAAAGGCTAATCCTCCAAATCACAAAAACAGTTTTCTGTACCAAAAGCCTCAAATTGCCACAGAAAGATTAAGACAAACAAAACAGTTCCCGGTTCATACACTCCAGGAATACTGGAACTGCTGATTCTAACGAAGACAAGGTAAAGGAATCCATTGAGAGGCAGTAACGCTCCAGAACAAATCATCTCCTCTAGAAATGTCACTGTTAGGGAAGAATGGAAACAAAAACACTGTTCTGCAGACACTTAAAGTCCTGGAGAAAGTAAAATCATTCTTTAGAATCAGTTTAGGAAGGTATTGCCTAAAAAAAAAAAAAAAAAGCTACAAAAGGCTATACAGCAGGCATGGAAGCATTGTGCCTAACTGAAACAGTAACGTGGAGATAGTTCCCTTTTATCAAGAAAACATAAACACAGCCAAAGTCACCTTTGGCAGTAAATTTGCAGGCAAACTGAAAACAAGATATTTATTACATTTTGCAGCTTTGTGTCACCACGAGGCATTCAGTTTTCCTGAAAAACCCACAGAAAAATGGATAAAAAACCAACACTGTCAACTGCAGAGTGGATGCTGCTTTGGTAAAAAAATACAGGTACTCACAGTTCTGCATCAGGTCCCATACACGAAATTACCAGATCACAACACAGGAAGAGAAGAATCAAGAAGCAGATCTGCAGTTGGTTAGATGCTACAAGATAGTGCTCCATGACAGACTACACAAACTTCTGAGAGGAATCCACAGAGGTACTTGTGTAAAGGGTTCACATCTAAATACAGTGTAAAGTTATGCAATGCCACAGCTACTTAAATATTTCAAGACAGAGACCTGAGCATTCTAAAATTATTTAACACTAAAAGACACCTCAAGAGGTTCATTGTTTCTCTTTCAATGAAAACCTCTGTTTAATAAGAAGCTTCAAAGGCAAGCAGAGTCTTGCATCTGGGAAAGAACAACCCCATGAACCAGTATAGATTGGGGACCTGTTGGTGAGCAGCATAGGGGAAAGATATCTGGGAGTCCTGATGGACAGAAGAATGACCATAAAGCAGCAATGTGCCCTTGTGGCCAAGAAGGCCAACAGCATCCTGGGGTCTATTAGAAGGGGTGTGGTCAGTATGTCAAGAGAGGTTCTCCTCTCCCTCTACTCTGCCCTAGTGAGGCCACATCTGGACTATTGTGCCCAGTTCTGGGCCCCTCAGTTCAAGCAGGACATGACTGCACTGCTTGAGAGAGTCCAGCACAAAGGTACAAAAATCCTGAAGGGAGTGGAAGACCTTCCTTATGAAGAAAAACTGAGGGAGATGGGGCTCTTTAGCTTGCAGAGGAGGAGACTGAGAGGTGACCTCATTTATGTTTATATGTGAAGGGCAGTGCTGGGAAGATGGAGCCATGCTCTGCTCAGTGATGTCCAAGGACAGGACAAGGGGCAATGAGTGCAAGCTGGAGCACTGGAACATAGGGAACATGTGAACATAGGGAGAAACTTCTGTACTGTGAGGATGCTGGAGCACTGGAACAGGCTGCCCAGAGAGTCTGTGGAGTCTCCTTCTCTGGAGACTTTCAAAACCCACCTGGATGCATTCCTGTATGGACTGCCCTAGAGGACGCTGCTTTGGCAGGGGGCTTGGACTCAATCTTTTGAGGTTCCTTCCAACCTCTACCATTCTGTGATTCAGTTAACACTCCTCTGCCACACAATCAAAACTTTCAGCTACACAAGGGTTAACACATGAGGATATCATATCTTAATACAGTATTTATAGAAGAAATGGTGTGAACTCAACTAAAATTCTTTGTGTGCAACTGATCACTGCTACTCCAAAACACCGCTGCAACACAAGTGATCAAAGTACAAACCCAACAATCACCACACTAAAAACCAGAGTATTTATAAATATTGGTACAGTTCTTAGAAATACCAAATTGATGTTTATAAGAACTATATTAATGTCTCGTTAATACAAAACTTGGAACTTGCATTTAGTTTTAAGAATTAGTGCTACCTCTACAGAAGACCTGCACATTTTAGGAACCCAACTGTTGATAACATCACAGATGTCAAACAAAACTTTCCATAAAAATCCTTGCAATATAAAGAATTCTATCACTGGATGCCCACCTGGAGTTGAATCTTGTAAAGGACATCAAAGGCAACATGAGGGACTTCCACAGGTACACAGGTGACAAAAGGAAGACTAGGGAAAATGTGGACCTCCTGCTGCAGGGGCCAGGCTCTCGTGACACAGGACATGGAAAAGGCTGAGGTACTGAATGCCTCCTGGTTATGATCCTTAAAAGTACAGAAGACGACTGCCAAGACTGGTAACTAGGAGTATACAAGGTGAGGAATTCAGTGCACCAGTTTCATGCTACTGGATGGAAATGTTGCTCTGTAACAGGTTTTTCTCATTCCCCTGCTAAATGACATAATTTCTTTCATCTTTTATACACATAAAAGTAATAAGTGCATTACTTTTTAAAGCAGTATTTTAGAAGCATTTTATTAGAACACTATCAAATGGATACTGTACACGCATACAATCTCCTTGCTCCAGTCTCAAGTTGTGCCAGGGGATGTATAGGCTGGATATTACAAAAATGCTCTTGACAGAGAGAGTGATTTGCATTGGAATGGGCTGCCCAGAGAGGTGGAGGAGTCGCAGTCCCTGGAGGTGTTCAAGAGAAGACTGGATGGGGCACTTAGTGCCATGGTCTAGCTGATTGGATAAGGCTGGGTGATAGGTTGGACTGGATGAGCTTTGAGATCTCTTCCAGCCTCGCTGATTCTATGATTATATGAAAGATTTTCTATGTCAACTCTAAATATCTACGATTTACTTCACTATGATTTACTTTTATGCAACAGTACAGAGAAGCATTTCTCCAACTCAGCTTGCCAGTGATGATTGCTCTTTATGCAGTTCATTGAACACAGCTGAAGCAATGACTGCACAAAAAATGCCACCAAAATTATCTCAATTTCTTATGAAATATACATATGATAGTAAAGATTTTTAAAAGAGCATTTTAAAAGTGTTCATATTCCCATTAAGGGCTCATGAGATGAATCATCATCAATCACTACCAAAAATCCTGGTTATAATTAGACATCGGTAGCTGACAAACGTCACTGAAAAGAATTATCTTGCAGAGTAGAAAACTCTTTCATCTCCTTTCTCCATAACAAATGACATTTATAGCAGTAACTGTAAATCTGAAATGAAGCACTGAAATGCCAGTAACTATAAATCTGAAATGAAGCACTGAAATCAACACCAGAGAGCAGTATTCATAATCAAACAGCCCCAGAGATGGTTGAACTGGATCATACATGTATTTGTTTACAAATGCACAATAAAATGCCTTGTATTACTTGCTGCAATTTCAAGCATTGTATCCTGATGATAGGTTTTTCATGTAATAATAAACTTCACAAAGGCATGCAAGCAACGTGATTAAATTAGAGACATTAATTAAAGGTTTCCCTTGATTTTACCAGTGATTTGGCTCAAGGAAGTACTATTAGGGAAAAGCCATCCAGAACATACTACATTTAATTATCCCCTTCATTCTGAAACAAAATTAGTTCTGCCTTAGGTCAGTGTCGCTTAAAATAATATATATCTGAGGCATGTAAGCAAAAATATCCTTCAATGCTGTATATGGATACTATAAAATCTCAGATTAAACTATATATCAAGTCACTCATGTACTCCTAAATATAATAAGAAAACTGGTTTCTTAAGTTCTCCATTCTGCCTCTTCAGTTTCAAGCAGAAGTGATCTCAGGTTCCTCACTATTTTACAAGCTCTTCTGACAGTAACTCCAGTTGCCCTGCTTGTTTCATCTAACATAGTCTCTCTCACCCACACACACAAGTAAATCTCTCCCTACTAAGTACCAGGGCAGGCAAGACAAGCAAATCCTTTGTTGTATTCAGATCCAGAAGCAGACAGGCTCACTAGCTGGCAGGTCAAGTACCATTACTTATTTGGCCTTCCCTACCTACCCACCTGTATTTGCAAACCCTTTCAGGAATTTGAAGACAAAAAAGGCTCCATTCTGTCAGAGTTTGACTGAAATTGGCAACCAGACAGAAAAATTCTTAGGGAGGAGCTGACAAACCAGAAGACATAAAGCCATCTTGTCTGTGGAATTTAAGAGACTTAAGAGTGCCTGTCTTTTGCTTCTAAGTACACACAACTGCCCTCAGGAGAGGTTATGCACCACCTGAGCCCAGGAATTAGAAACAGGGTAGAAAAGAAATCACCACAGTATCGTGGAACGACAGGTTTGTGTTGGAAGTGACCATGGGTAGGGACACCTCCTACTAGACCAGTTTGCTCAAGGTCCCATTCAATCTGTATTTGAACGCTTCCAGTCTTGGAGCCTCCATAACTTCTCTGGGAAACTTGTCCCAGTGCCTTATGGGGAAGAAAATCTGACTGATGGTTCAAATAGAGCCATGAGCTCCTAACCCTCCACAATCATGTAAAACTGAATTGACCTTGAAAAAGAAGGCACCACTGGTAAAAATCTAGACCACTTATTAAACACTTAAATCATTGAAGCACCTACAGAGTCGACTCTTCAGCAATCCCACCAAACCTCAGCTGCCTCACCCCTGTTTTAATAGGAATCCTAAAACATTTCCTGCATTGCACAGTAAGAAGCAGACAACAGCAATCTAAGTAAACTGCCAGGAGAGACACAGGATACTAACCTCCAACTGTTGGCACTCCCAGGGGCATGAAGTTCACTACCAAGTAACATGCTCCAAAAGTGAACACTCTTGAACCCAGACAGCTAAATTGTCAGGAGGAGATGGTGTAATTGAGAAAAAACCCTTTCATCATTTGCTTACCAAGTGGGTTTTTTCCTCTATCTCCAGAACCCTGGCTAAACCCTAAGGGAAATACCAAACTATGACCTACTATTTCCTGTGGATCTCATCAGATTTAGATGGTCTGCAATCACCTGCCCATCTATACTATTAACTCCAAGTTCTAAGAATTCCTAATTCAGCTTTCAGTATTTATGAAAAGTATTTCTCATTCACTGAGCTTCTAAGTATTCAAACAATAATCTTTGCATATTGACTGAAGCTATCGCTTAAGCTGTTTTAAGCACAATTGTTCTTTGGTCAAAACATTCATTTCTTATGCAAAGGTGTAATTTGAATTTGTATTTGTTAATTAGAAATCTATCAGGAATTGAGAGGAGGTACTAAGGAGCTACATTCTAATCCTTATCTGTCAATCTGCCCACATGTTTATAAACTCACAGATTAATTTTAGTTAATAATTTTTATTTCCTTGGAAAATAATTCCAAGTTTAAAATGCTACAGTTCTTGGGGAAGATCTTGCTAAGCCTTATCAAATTATGATAACATCATTAAACGTTCTACTTTCTTAAATCTTTTAATTACAGTTTGAATGTACAAGCTTATGATTACATTTGCATCTGAAATAACATTTCTCTTACTTGCATGTAAAATAGAAAGATTTAAACTTTGATTTTGTCTCTGGTAAAGATGACGAGATCATTTAATATTCAGAACTACTTCTTTTCAGGATATTAGGATGTATTTTAGAATCTCACCAGACAAATGTATGTGGATACAATGAATAATCAATGCAGAAAGTTTTACTTTTCTTGAAGGCAGTTGCCAGGTTAATGGTAATAAGTAAAAACTTGCTTGGAAACAATCCATTTACCAAAAACCACTGACAAAAGCCTCATATTCCTGTGAGCTTCTCCAATGCATCCTCATCGCATACACATTGCTTGTAAACATTTGATTTGATAATTCATCCAAAATACTATTTGTATGTCTTACAGCTCAGGTCAGTAAATCTCTCTGGGCTTGATTCTTGCCTTATTGTACACTATGAATATGTGCCTTATTCCATAGCCAGGTGCTGTGAACATTTCCTCTGTTCTGTGGGTAGACTTTAGTCTGATTTTGGAAAGTTCTGTGGGCTCTTAAACTAAAGCAACAGTGAGTTATAAGCATGGTGTGCAATAGTTTTTTTTTTTTTAAGTAATCATTATATTATTTCTACCCAAATTCAAATCTGTACTAGACTGATGCCTTGTATACTAGATGCCATGTGTACTAGACACATGCCTGTATCACAGAATTGTCAGAGTTGGAAGGGACCTCAAGGATCATCTAGTTCCACCTCCCCTGCCAGGGGCAGGGACAGTTTACACTAGATCAGGTTGCCCAGAGCCACATCCAGCCTGGCCTTATAAACTTCCAGGGATGGGGTTTCCACCACCTTCCCGGGCAACCTTTTCCAGTGTCTCACCACCCTCACAGTGAAGAGCTTCTTCCTAACATCTAATCTAAATCTGCTCTCCTCTAGCTTTGATCCATTCCCTCAGTCCTATCACTACCCAACACCCTAAAAAAATCCCTCACCAGCTTTCTTGTAGGTCCTCTTCAGATACTGGAAGGCCACAATAAGGTCTCCTCAGAGCCTTCTCTTCTCCAAACTGAACAAACCCAACTCTCCCAGCCTCATAGACAGACCATATAAAAATTACTCTTATTTCCTCTTACAGCTTCATAAACTGGACAAAGCAGGGTGAGATCATTAAAAAAACCCAAACAAACAAACAAAAAAGAACAGCACTTTAAAATCAACCTAAAATATGTTGGAGATAATGCAGTCCTTTTAGGGATTCATAGGGATTTTTAGGGATACATCATAAAGAGAATCACATCATTATAAAACCCAATACATCATAAAAAAAAAGTCCAGTATTTAAAATATAACCTAGAAGACCTAAATATAAATATATACCCTAAAAAGTTATATTAAATAAATATAACTTTCAAAACCTAAAACTTAAGGTTAATATAGGAGTGCTTAGAAAGTTAAACTGCTTATAGCTCAATAGGCTGCAAGAACTTCCTATTCAAAATCAGTATCAAAGGTTATGTGTTAGGAGTTCCTGCAGCTGAAAATCTGACCACCAAAAAGCAACACTGAACCTGAAAGTGTTGCAAACCCAGTCAGCTTATGCAGATCACCCTACTGCACCCTCTCACTGCTCCTGTAAAAACTGCGTGAAACACAAAAGGAAGTACAGGAAACACATTCTCCTCCTTCCAACTCCATCCTTTAACATATATTGCATATTAATTATGTTAATTTAAAAAGATTAAACCTTCATAGAAACTAGCAGGAAGTACAGACAACAAAAATCGTTTTCAACTAAAAGCATTTCACTCTGTTGAAAACCTCCAGCTTTTGTATTTAGCCTTCCAAGAGACTGTGTTTTGGGGTTTGGTTTTTTTTTTTTGTGTGTGTTGCTTCTTTGTTTTGTTTTTAATAATTGCTATTAATGTGGCATTTCGGGACAAAGCTGTACTCCTCTGATACTATGAGTATCCAAAGTGTTTTCCTGCAGAGCATCTCCTCTTACAGATCTAAATTCTAATCAGAACCGAGATTGGAGAGGAGGGATTTCTTTGTAACCCAACACAGAATACTATAATCACAAAACAAAGAGTTAAGAAAGAAATAATCACAGTTCTGGCCTCAGTAACACCCAGCATTTCACAAAATGAATTAATTCTTCATTTAATGCCATTCTTTCTAACGCTAATGGTGTAATGTTTGCCAAGGTGAGAACTGCTTCATTGTTGGAGACAGAAAGCCTACCTGGTTGAACAAAAAGTCTCCAATTGCAACCCACAGGAAATAATTAAAGACAGACTGTAAGAAACAGGTTGGAAAACATCAAGTTGTCCACAGCACTCCTATTACTTACTTAAGCTTTCATTCTTTTCCGGTAAGACACATTCTGCTCCTCCTCTCCCCCCATATAAAATCCAGTAAGTGTAGGCATGAGAAAAACCTTACAATTTCAAGGTGTTTTTCAAAGGCTTTAAAAGGCTGTAATTATGCAAAACACCTGGGCAAGCTGTGGCTTTCTGAAAACTGTGAGAGGTGACATTTATCAAAGTTAAAACGTTATTTGTGCCTTAAGTAGAAATCCACTTATATTCTGTATCTAAAAAGATGTGTAGAACAATTGATATGCTCTTTCAAGAAGCTACTCCCACCACTGAACATGCAATCCAGGGCCATGGGAGCTTCCACAAAATAAAAGTAGACTGCTGATTTAAGTGGCAATTCCTTGAATTGGAAAGCATTGCATATTTTGAAACGTAGTAAGAACTTAACCTTTACTTAATAAAGCCTAATAAGAATTTAACCTTTACTTGCTTATTAAGCAAAGGTTAAATTCTTACTACGTTTTAAAATCGGTTGAACTCTTCAATAGAGTCAATACAAGATATATCAAGTACTTTGACAAAAGTATCAGCTAATTCCATCCCCCAGTGATGGGAAGTCTATCCAGACACATTTTTGAAGAGATGAAGCAAGTGATTGATCTTAAATTTCACTGTGTTACAAAACCATCCTCTGCAATTCCATGAACAGCTTTCCATTCATTCTGAAAACCTGATGGATGCACTTGGAAGAACCCAAATTACCAATCAAAAATTATTTTTCAAAGTACAGCCTATTGTTATGGGAGACATCAGGATTTTTAACAGCAGTGGCACTTAAGAGTTGCTAGAAGAGGTAATTAATTGCCAAAGTCTTGCTCAGAACAGATTGAAATCAATACCTCTCTCAACTTTACAGAAATCTACCCTCTGGCAAAATGCCAGCACAGTCCATGAGACACAACTATTAATCAGCAACACTGCTTGACAATTAGTCATTCTACCTTGCAGTAAAGAAGGGGGAGTGAGAATTTCTCCCACAGTGATCCACCTTTTCACTTTCTTCTCTTTGTCGACTGCATTTCGGCATTTGTTTCAACTTCTTTTTAAACTTCCATGACCACTAGAGAAGAAGGTGCAGGCTAAGTCTAAAAATTCTGACAGTCTGGAGGAGGTCAGCTATTTCAGGAAGTGAAGCTGCCACATTTTTAACTACTGCAAAATACTGAAAACAACAGCAACAACAAAATCTGTTCTCAAAGTAGCTTCTGGGGAACGTTACAAGTTCCAATAATATTGAAAGCTGGAAAGAGTGTCGATGTCATCTATGGTGGAATATTCCAACAAGGATATAGATGGACTAAGGAGGGAAAGACATGGAAAATGGAGGAGAAAAAAAAGAAAAAGGAAAAGCCTCACTGAGGATCAATCCTTTATGACCAGCAATTCAATAAAGTCTGTTACCCCCCTGAAAATAGGGCAGTCAAGAAGGACTGCTTCCCCCAGCTGCTGGATGCCAGACATAATGACATTCTTCCTTATGAGGGTGGTCAGGCACTGGAACAGGCTGCCCAGAGAAGTTGTGGAGGCTTCAAGCCAGGAAGTGTCCAAGACCAGAATGGATGGGGGCTTGAGTAACCTGGTCTCACAGGAGGTGTTCCCACCAAGGGCAGAATGGTTGGAACTTGAAGGTCCCTTCCAAACCAAACCATTCTAAGACTCTGTGGTTTTGATTATCATTGCTGTTGGCTTACCAGGTTGTCTGGGAAAGGATAAATAAAACAGGGTAAATATCTCTGTAGAGAGAGCTGAATCTCAAGGCACCTGAAGGAAGACCAAATGACTCTTGAGTTTCATTCTCATGTTCTTTATAACTCTATACTTTTAGTTTATCAGACCTGAGTAAAGACAGAGGAAGATACCAAGCTTAAGTTGGTGTCTTCCAACCTCTAAGTTTACAGCACTATGTATAAAAAGCATCATTCTGCTATTTAATACTCAAATCTTAGTATTGACAAGAGCAACACCAAGTTAGAAGCAGGTTCTTGTTTCAGTATTATTTAACCCTGCACTGAAAGGAAATGGACAGCAAACTAATAGAACAACAAATATTCTCCTGTTGTTGGTGCTGATGACCATCACAGCAAGTGCCAGTGGTTTGACTGCCTATTACTTGCCAAAATCTGTACCACTTTGGCAGCCATAAACTTGGAACTTTTGGACCAGAGAAATAAGAATACTAAAGTGCTAATTTAATGAATGTTTCTAAATACAAGAAGTTTATAAGGATCAATTTCACGTAGCCCTAATACTCAACTATACAAATCAAAACCACATCAGCTCTTTTTTGGACGGGGAGAAGTATTTCAAATATGAAAGAAATTTATAATTAATCTATGGAAAAGTAAACAAAAACACTGAAATATCTCCCAAGAGTTTAATAAGGTGCAATACAAAGAAATGAAAAGACACCAACAGACCTGAACTATAAACTCCCTAATTCACAATTCTCACAAATGTAATGGCCACACAGAGTAAACGCCCAAATATAAACCAGACCTTGTAACAACCACACCCAAAACTCTTGAGTACTTTGTCATCACTTTTGTGAAAATCAGATCTCAAAGACTTGCGTATTTCTAGGCTAGAGGGGCCTCAGCAGATAGCCATGAAGGTCGCTGCAGCTGGTACATCACTCTGGGCTAAATTTACATGAAGCAGACTTCCTGTTATTCCAGCATGTAGAACTGCAACATTCCTCTAGCTCTTGGAAAGCTAGTCAAAGGTTACAGCCCTCCAGAACGCAATGACGTAATATACTATGCCAAAAACATGTATTAAGAGCCAGAGAGGTAGAAGGACACACAACAGAATAAATTAATGCATCTACTGTTAAGAAATTTATGCAGATGTTAAACTGCCAGGAGTGTGACAGATGATGATGTGAAAAGTAAGGACTATCTCCTCTTTTGTGTTAGTATCATGACAGGAATAAATTCTAGACAATAAAGGAGTTTCTTCATCAACATTCCCATGCAGAGAGACCTCACAGTTAAGAAAGACTTTTTCATTGAAGCAAAGCCTAGTATTCCTACATTAATTAGACTGCCTTTCTCACCCTCACCACTATTTTCCAGCAGTATTTTACTTTACAGAGAGTTCAGATAAAGCTAGATTCTTGCATGTATTCATGTTTTCAACAATCTTTTATCCCTTTGCTTTGTGTAAATGTCAAAGCTATTCCCTTTGAAAATTACTTTAGCTTAGAACTACTTTCCTGCTTAAAAAAAATGACAGCAAGTGAAAGCCAGTTAGTATTATTTGAGTAATGAGATTTGACTGTGCAGTTGGTGGGCCTCTATTCATCAGCATTTCTCTAAAGCATCATTTTCTCTCCCAGATTCACTATCAGCTTTTCTTAATCTTCCTCTAACAACTAAAAGATTTAAAGTTTGAAGTTTTCCTCATGCATTAAGATTAAAATTGAACTTCATAGCAATACTGACAGCCTGCTATAAATTATGCTTTGATAAAGATCAGAAGTGGTGAAATCCTACACAAATGTTCCAAACACTAGGATGTGAAGTCCAAAGAATCAAAGCCAATTCCTGCTTGGGTATGGTCAACAGAAGAAGCCCTCACAAGATGTATAACGCAAGATGAAATTTCAAGTGTAAGAAAGACCCAGTACTTCTGAGGGCTAAAATCACGTTCCTTGTAGCACAACTTACTGTGACAACCAAGTAAACACAATAGTTACCTATAACATAAATACAATAATTACCTATAGCACTGGAATGATCTCTAGGTGTTCACAGAATCATGAAGTTCCATTTGTCTTCTTCCCAAAAAGTTGAGGTAGCAGAAAAAAAATCTAAAGGCAGAAAAATAACAATGCAAATGAATAAATAAAACCAGCCATTGGGAGGAAACAAAAAAAAACATTTCTCTGTAAAGCAGATTGTCTACTTAATTCAAATAGAACTTCCTTCTATTTGTCCTGTTTCCTAAACTTTCTGAGAGGAGGTTGATAAAAGCATGGTGCTCCACAACTGTCACCTCAGTTCCTTTCACAACTACCCAAAGATCAAAGAAAGAGGGGAAATTATTGTGAAATTTGAATACATAAACTCTCAAGAAACACTGAGTTAGAAGGCAGTATCTTTGGGGTTTTTTTCTTTTTAAAATAACATTGATGCATTTTCATTCCTATCTTCAGCTAGCCATAACACCCTGAAGGGAAGAGCAGTGAAGAATTGCTCTGTCACACAAGGCACTTCAATTGAACATTGCTGCCAAAGAGTAACATCGCCTCTATTGGTGTGAATAAATCAGCTTCACTGCTATCATGCTTCAATAAAAGGAGCAGGTCTGTAAAAATTCACACTTACTGTTACAGTAGTTCTCAATCTTTCCCTGTTACAGGCCACTAAAACATTTCCAAACTAATACCTCTACTTAAAAAAAAAAAAAAGCCTGCTGAAGTGTCTACTTTTGGCTTGATATCAAACAAATTGACTATAAGCACTTCAAAGTGGAAGAAAAAGAAGCCCCACAGGACACCTGAATCTATCATGTTTTGCCTAATACTTGACCTTTCATGTTCTGATCTTTTTTACTGGTTGTCTGAATAGTAACATGACCTCATCCCTCCTATGTGACTGGGTTTTAAGCTAATTAATACACGTATTTATGGTCAGCAGCCGCTTTGTAATTTGTAATGAAAGATTTTTTTTCCTATTAAAATAAAAAAGGCAAAGGGTGGATACTTAGGTTTGTAATTAATGCATTCTTCTATTTAGTTAGACTGCTATAATAAAAGCCAGTTTAGAATCATCGAATGTTAGGGGTTGGAAGGGATCTCTAGAGAGCATCTAGTCCAATGCCCTGCCAAAGGAGGACCACCTACAGCAGGATCCCCTAACCGATAAAGGAGGAGGAAGCAAACTTCCATTCCACAAGCAAGAGTTTTGTAAAGGAAATGCAAAATCACACTGAAATTTCTTAAGAGCTGCAGAAATTTCCATTATTGGGCCATGTTATGCCCGGTTAGGTAACCTTTACCCCATCATGAAACGCTGAACTGCATCAACAAAGACGCGAGACATCAACACAACCAAAGAACAATCTTTTTAAAGCACTAGTGATACAGAAGTCTTTGAACATTGGTACAATTTGATCAATATGAACTTTGTTAGGGACACTTTCCAATTACTCTTTGACCATAATGATCCTAATGGAAGATTTTTTCATTGCCACTCAGATGTTTTCTATTTTAAATTTGCAGTCATTTGCACTTCTGTGAAACATGTGCTAAAATCAACTGCCATGGAGTAAAACACACTGAGCT
This sequence comes from Eubucco bourcierii, assembly GCA_013396675.1. Classification (NCBI taxonomy): domain Eukaryota; kingdom Metazoa; phylum Chordata; class Aves; order Piciformes; family Ramphastidae; genus Eubucco; species Eubucco bourcierii. The sequence continues at coordinate 420,952 of VWZE01018311.1, forward strand.
TTGGTAGTGGACCTGCCCATCCAGAGGACATACTTGAGAGACATTCAATGGAAGTGACACATGGCAGAGGAAAAACGATTCACATCAGGGTTGCTTTTATCATGATTTATGCTCCTTAGCATTGTTCGGAAAGTGGAAAACAGGAAAAACATAAGATGGGAACACAATCTCCTCCATCAGGAATGCATCTATGAAGTTCATGAAGGAGCCTTTTATTTATTAAAAAAAACCAAAACACCAATATATGCCTCTGGAAATTTCAATGGAAAAATAAGTTCAGGAGCAGCGTTCAGAGATTGTCTCTGCCAAAATTAATGAACGGCTCACGAGAATACATCTTGTGATGTTTCATAAAAGGACCCATCCCCACAATAAACGGAGTTTAGACAGACAAGCTACACCAACCAAACACAGCTCAAATTTTATTCCCACGCACGCTTGCAAGAAGATTTGAGCGACGGGCACAGCTGAAAAGAAGACTGTGTTTGGAGTTTAGCTTATATAATTGTGTAATTAACTTCTAAGTGAAAGAGATTAAGAAACCCAAGCCTTCCCTTTCTCCTGTTCTGACATTACTGGATAAAAGCTGACATTAGCGCTACAACACCCTGGTAATGAGCCACAGATGGTTTGACTTCAGCTGGACTGCTAACCTACATCGCTGTTCACACAGCTAAACGGGTGCGAGTCTAAAGCCCAAAGCCACAAAAAGGCTTTAAGGAAAACCACGAACCAATAATACACTGATTGTTTGATGTTCAACACTTAAAAGACTCTTGTCTTTCCCCCCCCATTCCCCGTGTAGTCGCTACTCCACTCTCTTTAGTCAGTCCCAAATAAATAGTTTTCCACTATTTCACACCGTGATCGTGAAGGTTGACAATAAATTGGCAAATACCTGAAAGCCTAGTGTGTTAAGTGCACTTTTACCGAGTCTTCATTCTGAACGCTCTGAACTGACACAGCAGCCGGGGCTACAGAGCCAGGTGGGACCTAGGTCCCCGCGTCTCCGTCATGCCCTGTCCAACAGCCCCCCCAGCCCTGTCCTGTATCAGGCAGTCGTCAGCCCGCTCGGTACACGCGCGATGAGGTTGCACCGCGGCGGGACGCGGGCGGCGCCTCAGCCCCGCCACCGCTCCCCCTCCCCCGTCCACCGGGAACGCTCCTCCGGGCGGCGGCGGCGGCGACTGCCAGTCGCTCTCCGCAGCCGGCAAGCAGGCAGGCCGGCTGGAGCCCGCCCCTTACTACCCTTCACCCATCTCCTCCTCGCTTTCTCCTCCCCCTCCCGGCAGCCCCAAGCCCCCTCCTGTCGTTGCCAAGCCCCGANAGCCCCCCCCCCACCTCCTTTCCCCCTCCGTCCCGGCGGCAGCCAGCGTTTCCCGCTCTGCCGGGGGCAGGCGGCGAACACTGGGCGCTCCCTCCCCGGCGCTAACGGGTCCCCAGAGGCCGCGCTCCCGGCCCCTCCCCTGCGCGCTCAGGCGGCTCCGACCGCGGGGCTGGCGGGGAGG
>VWZE01018311.1:422808-466154 GCA_013396675.1 Eubucco bourcierii
CCCCCCCCCTCTTAAGTGAAATCAATGTGCAGTGACACACAACACAGCCATGGCCCTCCTGGAAAGCAATAAAAAGAGTGTGGTTGGTAGACCAAGGGAGGTTCTCCTCTACTCTGCCTTGGTGAGGCCACATCTGGAGTCTTAGGTCCAGCCCTGGGCTGTCCAATTCAAGGGAGGCAGAGAACTACGGGAGAGAGCCCAACACAGGGTGTGAAGACACTGAGACAAGAAACATCTCCTATGAAGAAAAGCTGAGAAACCGAGGATTGTTCAGCCTGGAGAAGACTGAGAGGGCATCTTCTCAATACTTACCAACATCTAAAGGGCAGATGTCAGCCTCCTTTCAGTGGTAGAACAAGTAGCAATGGGTACAAACTAGAACACTGGAAGTTCCACTTCAGCATGAGGCAAATCTTTACTGTGAGGCTTGACAGAGCACTGGACCAGGCTGCCTGGGGAGATAGTGGAGCCTCCTTCTCTGGAGACTTTCAAAACCCATCTGGGATGAGCTCCTGTGCAACCTGATCTAGGTGATCCTGCTTTAAGAGGGAGGTTGTTCTAGATGATCTCAAGAGATCTCATCCAACATCTGCCATTCGGTGATTCCATGATTAACCTACTCTCAAGCCCTGGCTCTGCATGGTGCTGAGACAGCTTGTATGGTGCTGAGACAGCTTGTATGTACTCTCTTGCCTCATGGACAAATATACTCCAGCCTTCGCTGACCTTGTTATGCAACACCTTAATTGTGAACCTCTGCCATCCAAAGGTAGAACACTTTTCCAAATCAATGGACTGTTTGACAGACATGCCTCCGACTGATAAAACTGAGAATTCATTGCTGAGGTGTGGTGTTTCAGGTGTTTGATGCAGTAATCAGTGATTTAGTGCCTGCTTCCCCTAGTTCTTTAAGGAGATGTGGCTTACATGGCTGTGTCCATCTGTCTGCCAGTTCTCATCATCATTAAATGATTCAGCCAATTTAAACTAACTTCGACCAAAGGCTATAATTTGCAAAGATATTAGTTGTTCTGGCTGTGCAAAAATTACCAGCTAGGTGGGAGGAAGTCTGTCCTCAAGGAGGAAAACTCAGGTTTTTCACTTCAGTTGGCAGGTCAGGCCACATGCATGTACAACTGCTCAATGGCAACAGTGTCTAAAGAATAGGGTGCCCCTGAGGGCTATGTGGACAGATCATATGTGGGCTTCCTGAACTAAAACATGCCATCACAATAGCCCTGAAATAGATATTCCCATCTGCTTATTGCAGGGTTCTTGCAAATCTTCTCCAGTAGAATCTGAAACTCAACATATTCCACAGGGCATTATTATATCAGGCTGAACCTGAGCAGGATCCTGTGGGGCAATTTCCATTCTGACCTTGGGCACTACAAACAATGATGAAAGTCTGAATGTATCAGAAAGGGATAGACGCACATATTACTTGACAAATTCCTCCTGTTGTTTTCCAGCATTTTCCTCATTCCTCCTGGGCAGAAAGGATGAGTGAACACCACGCTACCCTAAAACCAGGAAAATATAAACAACTTATATGGAAGACACTTAAGAGGCAGTGCAGCCTCTCACAAAGAGAGAGACTCATTTGTTAACAGATTGCAAATATAAATTGTGCAGCACTTTACTTTTTTAATTCATACCTATGATATTTTGTATCCTCTTAGTTCTGTTGCACCTTACTGTAAAAAAAGAAAAAAAATCAGTTAATTTTGGTTTTGTTTCATTGCTTTCATTGCATAAAAGCACTACATTTGAAAAACAGCATATTAACAAGTTTATATTGACTACAGTTCCATTAAAAGTCTTTCTATAGAATTAATCCTGTATTTGCTTCTACCTGGCTTACTCTTCTGAGGTAACTAGATGACAAGAAGGACATTTCAGATTTGTAGGGCATTTCTTATTTTAACTTCAAGAGTATCACTTCATTTTGGTAGCACTCAATAATTAATGGGTTGTGGGGAAAACACTACATTAGAAGAAGAGCTTTGTGAATTAATTAAGTCCTTCACAGTGTATGTACTCTGTATTTGAGTCAAATTTTTAGTTTCTACACATGCATTACCCAGAGCAGTTTTATTCAGAGCATTTCAGAAGCGTTCTCTGCAGTTTCACCTGTAAGAGGATTTTATGGAATCGTGGTGGTTGTCAGAATGAAAGACTTCATCTTTCTAACTGGACAGTTTAACTGAAAAATTGTGACTACAATGCAGCGAAATAGCACTGGTTCTGTCCAGTCTTCTTCTGATTCCAGGGACAGTACATGCATGCTGGAGACACTGCACAGATTGGTATCCGTTGTCTTTTAGGAATACAACAGTAATGATAACATAAGCATATTAGGGAGGAATAATCCTGTGCTCCAGTATGGATTAGGGGTTGACCAGTTGGAAAACAGCTCTGCAGAGAGGACCCTAGAGTCCTGATAAATAATAAATTAATCGTGAGCTAGCATTGTACCTTTATGTCCAAGAAGGCCAGTGGTGTCTTGGGGTGCATTATGTGTGTGGCCAGCAGGTCAAGGTTGCTTCTCCTCCCCCTCTACTCTGGCCCACTGAGGCTACGTCTGAAGTACTGTGTCTGGTTCTGGGCTCCCCAGTTCAAGAGAGACAAGAAACTACAAGATACAGACCAATGGAGGCTACAAAGATGCTGAAGGGACTGGAGCATCTCTCCTATGAGAGGCTGAGAGAGCTGTGTCTGTTTAGTCTGGAAAAGAGCAGGTTTAGAGGAGAAGAGAAGGTGTCAAGAGGATGGAGCCAGACTTTTTTCATTATTGTTCAATGACGAGACAAGGGGCAATGGTCATAAACTGGAGTACAGAAAGTTCCACCTAAACTTTGTGGGTGGCAGAGCACTGGAAGGGGCTGATCAGAGAGACTATAGAGTCTACTTCTCTAGAGAGATTAAAAACGCATCTGGATGTGTTTCTGTGCAACCTGCTCTAGGTTAATATGCATTACAAGAGAGGTTGCACTAGATGACCTCCAGAGGTCCTGTCTTGTCCTGATATGGTGATTGTGTGATTCTGTAGTAACTCACATACTGTACTTAGCACATCACTTACTTGCCATATCAGAAACTTTAGGTTGTAATGATCAAATCACTAGTCTATTAAAATCTTAAAGGTTCCATATTGCGTAGCATTATTTCCCGCCTATCCCCAAGGCATATTTATATAAATAAAACAATAAAATTTGCATATCTGACTCATCTTGGTTCTGACTCATAATGAGAGACTGACTCATTTTTGTAAAATATTTTTGGCCAGATGAGAACAAAATTCTTTCACAAAGATGTTTACTTTACTCTTCTGAAGGTACAAAAAAATGGCTGATGCTCCTAAAACAAAACTACTGCAAAACTACTCCCCAGTTCAGGAGAGACAGGGATCTGTTGGAAAGAGACCAGTGGAGAGCCATGAGGATGACTGGGGGACTTGAGCAGATGCTTCCCTACTAAGAGAGACTGAGAAACCTGGGGCTGTTTAGCCTGGAGAAGAGAAGACTGAGAGGAGATCTACCAATGTGCATAAATATCTGAGGGGTGGGTGGGACCAATCTCTTTTGGGCGGTCAGCAGCAATAAGACAAGGAGCAACAGCTACAAACTGGAACATAAAAGGTTTCACCTGAACACAAGGAAAACTTCTTTACAGTGAGGGTGACAGCACTGGAGCAGGCTGCCCAGAGAGGTTGTGGAGTCTCCTTCTTTGGAGACTTTTCAAAATCCACCCAGATTTATTCATTCCTGTGTGAACTACCCTAAGGGATCCTGCTTCGGCAGAGGGTTTGGACTTGATAACCTCTGGAGGTCCCCTCCAACCTCTTAATGTTCTGTGATTCTATGAATAAAATAAGTTTCTATGTGTGATCTTTCTCTTATTTTCACAAGTTTTAGTTTTATCTTCAGTGTACTCATGTGAATCATCCTTGTCTATGTCAATGTAAGACCAGAACTTGGGTCTCTACAACTTCGTGTAGCGAGAAGTTAAAAAGAAAAGTCCTGTTAGAAAAAGGAAATGAAGAGACGTTATCTCACACAAAGTCTGTGCTAAGTTAAAACCTCAACCAGGAAGGAAGTTAGCAGCACTATGCTACATGGGAGTGCTTTGGGGACATGTGCTTGCTTTTAAGAAAATCACCACTCTTCAGATTAGTACTAGGAATAATGACCATGTTTGTTCTGTGCTTACCTGAACTTTTCAAAATCCACCAAGGTGAGTGATCAGCTTTTCAAGTGGCCTTTTATTTATGCTACGCTCTGTTTGCAAGTCTATGTGTGCTTCCCTAAATGCAATGGTTAGGTTGGTTCACTCTATGGACTTTGAAAAGCAGATAGGTTTCATTTCTTTTTTTCTTTTGTTAGATTTTTAACCAACAGGTTTAATTAGCTTTAATAACTTGAAAAGAGTTTGTCATTCATTTACATACACTGCGAAAATTCAGATAACTCTTTTCAAGCAACTATACTTTTACTACCTTCATTCTGAAAAGTTAAAGTAGTTTTATAGCATGTCTTTAAAAATAACCTTCTTTATTTTCAGTTTCTGTACTTAACTGCCTATAAAACTTTGTACAGTGACTATCTGGTATGAGATGCTGTCTGTGAAAGAGACACGCTTTCCAGGCACGAATCCAGGCTGGGTGCAGAGTGGGTTGAGGTTAGCTCTGAAGAAAAAGATTTGGGTGTGTCAACTGATGAGAAGCTCACCATGAGCCAGCAGCGTGCTCATGCAGCCCAGAAGGCAAATCATATCTTAGGTAACTTCAAGAGGAGTGTGGCCAGATGATTCTTCCCCTTTACTCTGCACTTGTGAGACCCCACCCTGAAAATTGCATCCAGTTCTGGTGTCCCCATCATAAGAAAGACGTAAAAATGTTGAAGCAAGTCCAGAGGAGAGCCACAAAGATAATCCAGGGGCTGGAACACCTCTGCTATGAGGATAGGTTGAGAGAGCTGGGGTTGTTCAGCCTAGAGAAGACTCTGGGGGAAGTCTTTCAATACCTGAAGACATCCTAGAGGAAGGCTGGAAAGATACATTTCATAAGAGTATCTAGCAATAGGACAAGGGGGAGTGGTTTTAAGATAAAGGAGAGTAGGTTTAGACTGGGTTTTAGGAAGAAGTTCTTTAATATGAGTGTGGCGAGACTCTAGAATAGGTTGCCCAGGGAGGTTGTGGATGCCCCCATCCTAGAGGGATTCAAGGGCAGGTTGGATGAGGCCTTGAGCAGCTGAGTTAAGTTGAGAGACATCTGTGCCCATGGCAGGGGGTTTGGAGTAGACGATCTCTAAGGTCCCTTCCAACCTAAGCCATTCCATGATTCTGTGTTGTGGTACTCTGACAAAATTAGAATGGAAGAGGTGTAACTGAGTGAAGCAAATCTTATAAATGCCAAATAGCTCTCAGGGATCCCAAAGGTCAATGTTGGATTTAGGATGAATACCAAATACATGCCTGTAAGTTGTGCATTAAAGACATTCTTATCAATCCATAAATAACATTAAAGTAGCTTCCTCACATCTATTACTAAGTAAATTTTTGAACAGGTAAATATTATAAAAATCATCCCTCTGACGAGTGGTCTGTGTTCACAGGCAGAATGAAATAAATGATTTATGAATTGTAATTTCCTTTAAAAAAATATATTCAGATTAGGTTTTATAAATTTGCATTACAATTTTCATTAACCACAAAGAACAAGCATGGCAGCAACTGGAATGTAATGCATGGATTTTTATGGTTTATAAACAAACTAACCTGGTAGGCTGTCCTAAGTTTCAAATATCATCCAATTGATGACTCAGTTTAAGATGCTGGAATAATTTATGTTTGACCTTCATGCAGAAATAATCAGATTATGTGCTAGCAAAGACTATGCAAATAAAACATGTAGTTGGAAGGTCTCTTCCAACCAAAATTTCTCTATGGTTCTATGACTATCACCACTGACCTTACAGTCAAAAATCAAAGAGTAGTTTCATTTTTCAATGATAACTCTCCTGGGTTGCTCTTCCTGGAGATGCTTTATGCTGCATATATTCACATATAATTTTAATTACAGCGTGACTAAGGTAAGACTGTGAAGTGTATGAGCAGAACACAGCCTGGAATTGTTGTATTTTGGATATTCTGAAAACCATATGACTGTGTAAAAATTGCTGAGGTGCATGAGAAGGTAGATTTGGTGAACTATATTTATTTTTTAAAATACCAAACAGTTTGGGCCTCTGGTTAGTTGAAAAGCCTCTGCTGGAGGCAGAGTTTTCTGTAGATGTTTCAAATGGCTGGACAGCCCATGAGGCTCCACCACACAGAGCTGTCACAGAATGGCACAGAAACGTTGCAGTTGGGAAAGACCCTTAGGAACACCAAGTCCAACTGTTATCCCTACTCTGCAAGGTTCACCCTAAACCATATCCCCAAGCACCACATCCAAAGACCTTTAAACACATCCAGGGTTGATGACTCAACCACATCCCTGGGCAGCCTATCCCAATGCCTGACCACTCCTTCTGGGAAATTTTTTTTCCTAATACCCAGAGTAAACCTATCCAGTCACAGCATGAGGACATTCCCTCTTGTTCTATCACTATTTACCTGTGAGAAGAGACCAGCACCAGCCTCTCCATAGTACCCTTCCAGGTAGCTGTAAGCAGCAATGAGGTCTCCTCTTCCTCAAACTAAACAGCCTCAGCTCCTTCAGTCACTCCTTATAAGATTTATTATCCAAGCCTTTCTACAGCTTCATTGCCCTACTCTGCACTTGTTCTAGCACCTCCACATCCCTCTTGTAATGACATGCCAAAAGCTGAACACAGTACTCAAGGTGTGGCCTCACCAGAGCAGAGTACAAGGGGACAATCACCTCCCTATTCCTACTGGACACAGCATTTCTAATACATGAGAAGATAGATATGTTGAACTATATTTATTTTGAAAATTCCAAGGAATTTGGGTCTCTGGTTCATTGAAAAGCCTCTGCTGGAAACCCAAAACATACAGAATTTGCTATAGATGCTTCAAATTGCTGGTTAACCCATAGGCATCACCACGCAGAGCTGTCACTGGAAATTATAGAATCATAGAATTATTTCGGTTGGCAAAGGCCTCTGAGACCATTGAGTCCAACTGTTAACTCAAAATCTTTGAGATGTGAGACACTCTGACTCTATCTTCCTCTGTAAACTAATTCCACCAGTTTTTCTGAGGCCTGGTTAATGTTACAGGTCTTAAAGTTTTTAATTTAACCTCTGAAATGGCAGCCAGCAAACTGTACAGACAGAAGTAAGTGAAAGTTGGATATTTTAACCCAGGGGAACTTGCAGTATTAATTTTCATTCCTGAGCAAGGGGGGATAAAAATGGAAATTTTTCATTAAACAGAAATTTCGAGGGAAATCAGTTTGTGAAAAAACAAGCCTTTAAAATTTTATCAAAAGAATACAGTTCAATGCTGCCAAAAAGGAATTATTTCTTTTATAGCAACCCCCTTGTTTGGTTACAAGTCATTGAATTTTTAAGCACATTGCTTTGGAGCAGGAGGTTGTTGTTCTGGAGTCTGATGCTCTCAGTCCCAGACCTGTCCTCTGGGGCCAGCTACTTGGAGTATATCTCCTTTAATCTATCAGTTGTGTATTCCCCAGCTTGTGCTGTAGGCCTTTTAGCTCTACCATATCAAGTGACAACTCTAATTTCCATAAGGAAGTGATTAAAAAAACCTGATTTTATGTATTGCTGAATTGATTCAAAACAGAATACCTCGGATCAAATGAAAATAAGTCAGGCCAATCCAAAATTAAATATTTATGATTTTCTTAATGGAAAGCAAGTTGGTGGTGGTTTTTTGTTTGGTTTTGGTTTTTTTGGTTTTGGGTTTTTTTTTTTAGAAATTCAGATCTTCCCTGTGAATAATTTAGTTTCTGTGGAATTGGATTTCCTATGGAAAAACACTCTGTAAAGAGAGGCTTAATAAAAGAATTTCATAATCACAGAAATTCCTAACGTTAAGCACAAGGGTTACAGAACTTTGAATACAAAGCACTTTGCTTGAGGTACTTTGCATGGTTTCATCTCAGTGATCCTCTCAACTCCTCAGGTCATCTGCCTTCAGCTTTTGCAAAGCCTTTTCCACATTTCTAGTGAGGTGCACATCTGGGAGAGTGTTCCCCAGTCCTGCAGCAAGGAGCAAGCCTCTTGTGGATATGGATCGCTGTCTGCCATGCAATCCACTGGGAAAGTCTAGTCTTTTTGCTTGCAGTATCCAATAATATATACCTCTGCCTAGAAAGTCCACAGTCCTGTGAGCTGGAATAAAGCTAGAAGCTAGCTTTATTTCTTCTAAACTGAAGCCAGGTCACCATTTGATTTGCTTTCTCAGTAGAGGATGGGAAGCATCCTCCTTATGAGAACATCATTCAAACTTCTTCCACTCAGGTAACATGCCTTTTACACATCTACAGCATGACTCACAGGCAGCTCTGGAACCTATGTAACCACGTGTGAAGCCCAAAATGGACTTCAAGTGCTGAACCCAGACTGCTGTCACAGCGCTGTCAGTAGATTCCCAAGTCCACACACAAACTCTTTGGTGAAAAGGGTACAGAAGGGAATTACTATTAATTGACCTTGAAAGCTGTGGCAGTGGGTTTAGACTGGTTGCCCAAATGCACTCACATCTTGCTACGAGAGCAGAGTAAGCATTCAATTGCTCATCTCCACAGAGAAGCTCTGCACAAATTGCCTTCTTCAGCTGCAATAGTTTGACCTCAGGAGCCTGCTCCACTCCAGGTTTCCTGAGTCATGTCATAAGCCTTTTGAGGAAAATGTTTTGTCTTGCCTCAGGGAAAGATGGAGCCCTAAATTTTATTGAGCATTTTTCCTTTTAAGTATTAAGATGAATTCTTTTCTTGCCTGCATAGGATGTGTATTTTACATTTCCATTTATCATGTTTTCAAAGGAGTTTATGACTCTCTGATTCAGTAGTAGTAAATTGAAGGTAATTGACTTCAGTGTTGTGTTTTGGATTTTATTTCTGTATCCTATCTGAGATCCTTCCCTGAACTGTTTCTGAGGTCAGCCTACTACTCTGTGGGCACAGGTGGCCTTTTGAAGCTGTCATATTGCAGCCGAGCACTGGACCAATTAAAGGCTCTGTTTTTCTTTCTATAAATAAGGCTTTAGGAACATATTATTCCAATTTCTTGTAATGGGAGTTAGCTACAATGTTTCCTCTTCATAGACATGCAAGGGTGCTACTAGAATTGGAAGTTCAGCTACAACTGAGCTGCAACTCTAGGAAGTGGTTATTTGTGTTCCTAAATGCATATTTCAGCTTGCAGTCCTAAATGTTGCTTTTTTCATTCCTGTGGTGGTTTGTTTTGGTTTTTTTCATACTGAAAAAATAGTTCAAAATTAGCTCACATAAAAAAGCCTGATTTGTACAATAAAGCCCTACTTGAATATGGAAGCTAAAATAACACTCATTAATAATTAATACTGTGTGGGGTTTGCTACTTGCCAGAGCTGCATTAATGTACTCCAGCTACAGCCATCTGATACTGACATTTGACACTGAACACCAAAACCAGCAGTCATCATTAAGATTTGTGTTTGTTGATTGCATACACCAGAACATGAAGGGTGTGGTCAGAGGATTCAGCAGCATTTCTCTGTGTGTTTCACTGGGTGGTTTCAATGTCATAGGAGATGAAGTTTTTGTTCCCATTATAGCTGCTTTACAACATAATTGCACCAGGGCTTTGCAATTGCAGTTCCAGGCCTAAATTTCCCCTCAATACATGAGTGCTTTCATCTTCTTTTCAAGTGCAATCAAATCAGAACAGCTTGGAAACAGGAATGTGAGTAGATACAACCACAGATCCAGGTTAGTGTTACAAGATGTTTCATATAATTCAGCAGTAAAATCCATCACCTAGCTTGTGGGAAGACTGAGTTTGCTTTCTCTTACTCATTGATGCGACATTGTGGGACAGCAATGTGCCCTTGTGGCCAGGAAGGCCAATGGTATCCTGTGGTGCAGTAGTAGAAGTATGCCCAACAAATCTAGGTAGGTTCTCCTTCCATTCTGCTCTCCCCTGGTGAGACCACATGTGGAATATTTGCCCAGTTTCGGGCTCCCCAGTTCAAGAAAACAGGGATCTACTGGCAAGGGTCCAACAAAGAGCTATGAGGATGATTGCTTAATCTGTCCTACAAAGAAAGACTGAGAGACCTGGGGTTGTTTAGTCTGGAAAAGGCTGAGAGGGGAATATTATTAATGTCTATAAATATCTGAGGGGTGGGTTTCAAGAGGAAGGGGAAAGGCTCTTTTCAGTGGCACCCAGTAATAGGACAAGGAATAATGGAAACTGGAACACAGAAGTTCCACCTCAACATCAGAAGAAATTTCTTTATCGTGAGAGTGACAGAACACTGGAACAGGCTTCCCAGAGAGGTTGTGAAGTCTCCTTGTCTGGAGACTTTCAAAGCCAGCCTGGATGTGTTTGTGTGTCACCTGCCCTAGGTGATTCTGCTTTGGGAGGGGAGGTCGGAACTGATGATGTATGGAGGTCTCTTCCAACCCCTAACATTCTATGATTCTATGATGATTCTATGATTCAATGTGCTGCCATAATGCTCCAGAAAGAAAATGTGTTTCGTCATAAGATGATAAAAAGATCTGTCACATGATGCTCCCATGCATGATGTATTTGTCCATGTGTCCTGCATGACTGTCTTGCTGTAAATACTCATTTATTGTTTTGTTTTTTTCTCACAGCTAACACTGTAATTGTGTCATGCCTGGATACCTGCTCATCAAATAACACCACATTTCCACTTTGTACTTTCAACAATTCTTGCAAAAGACCAGTGCAACAACGAACAGAAAACCAGGCTGTTTTACTGAAGGCCATTGTAAATCATTCCAGTTTCCAAAATATTCCATGTCTTTGCCAGTTCTCCAGGAGGGAGCAACAGCCCAATACTAAACACACAGAGTGTGAACCCAGGAGAGATGTGGATGTTCATTATCAAGGATCTGGGGCAGTAGCTAAAAAAGGTCAGTAGGGGAAGAGAAATACTTAAAGGGCATGGTTTTATTTGGCAGTTAAAAGAACATGATAATACACTGCAGGGACTCTGTGGGTTTTGCAAGCATGTGAATAAAGAGGGTTTAGGTTTTCTTTGCATGGCTAGAAAGCACAGGTTCTGTGCCAGACTCTCAGTGACATTAATTCCTGGCTGACAGTGAAACGTGTTGGTAGCAAAATGCTGATTTATTTTCATTGAAGATCTTGTATAAAATGGGGGAGGGGGAAAGTGTTATTATTTTTGAGGGGAGGTTTTATCAGTCTAGAAGGAGAGTGTTGTGAAAAAAAAAAGAGTACCTTATTCAGCAGCCACTTGCAATATTTCTGCTACAAATTTGACCTCTGCCATCTGGCTTTTATGAGTGTTCTTGTAGTTCCATCTTTGCTCTTTGAAATTTGCTAGGTTTTCTGGAATATTTCATTTATTTTTAAGGAGTTGTGGTTTCTGCTCAGTCTTCACACAGGATTTGCTTTCAAATATCATTGTGTATCTCTACATGTAGGTTGCTGATACTACAAGAAGATAGGTTGTGAGCAAGATGTGAAGACCTAGTTATAAGATGGTAGCTGATCAGACAGCAGCCACATAAGAAACAACCATTTTTGTGCTTGTAGCTTCTCATATCCATAGCTGTGTGGTACCAGGAATGGCCTTGCTTGTTTCACAGGAGGCAGCACAGAATAACACTCTGGCATGGCAACACAGAGAAGAGTTCAACAACATCCACCCCTTTTCAGAGCAGTTAACAGTGTTCCTTCTGAGCCATATACACTTGCAAAATATCTAGAAACTTCTGGGCAAGAGCATGCCTCTGAATCTTGGTTTTTTTAAACATTGTCAGCAACAGAGGCAACAGGCCAAAGAAATGCAGTTCTTTTTGAGCTCTTCCATCATTTTCTTATTACACAATCTCTGTCTTAACAAGTATAGAAAACAACAGAACCAAAAATCCCTGTCAAACTCTGCAGTTAAACCTATGCACCTCAAATACTTAGATAATGTCTCACCTATCTTCACACAGCTTGTGTGGTTTGAAGTGAACAAGGAAATTCTGTAACTGGAGCTAAGATAACAGATGAACTCAATGATCTTAAAGGTCTTTTCTGAACAAAATGATTCTTTGACAGCAGATCAACTAGATGTACACTTCAAACCTCTATCATCATGTGGCTTTTACTTGTTTTTTATTTCTCTTTCCTAGCTTGTTTTTATCTGTTATCTTTGACAACAAATTACAAAACAGCAAAAAAGTTAAAAGCCTTGAAAGTAAGGAGGGGAAAAAAAAAAGAAAAAGAAAGGAAAAAAGGCTATAATTTGCAGGGGCAATATATTTTGTAGAGATAATCAATACTCTTCAGATCTGTTCAGAATAGCTTTACAGTGTCCTTTTGTCTATTTTATCATAGTCAACAATGTAAAAGCCTACTGTGCTTTTGCAAACAAGACACAGAATTTATCTTACTGTTCTGAGAGTTGTCTCTTTGCCTGCCATGTATTATATAGCACTTTTGTTTTAATTTTTATTTCTCAAAGCAAAAAGCTCACTTGAAGTGGAAACAGAAGATGTTATTTATTTTTACAACTACTTCAATTTCACTACCGTTTCTGAGACAGAAGAAGTAGAGCATAATACACACTACCTGCTGGAAATCCACATCAACCGTTCTCTAGTTGGAGGCAGAAATGCAGCTGAAGAACACCTAAATCATTCCTGCCTGGTGGCAATGATGGGAGACCAAAACGACTGTATAAATATTTCACTGCAACTGAAGTCTCACATGGAATGTAAGTAAGAGTCAGAATGGAGATCAAACCAGAAACAGTATCATTCTTACAAAAAGTCTCCAGTAGGTAGTTCCCTGCTTTCAGCAGGAAATCTAAGGTGTGCTGGGCCAGTGGCAAGGCCTCCCTATTGATAAGTGGCTGGAGGAGCACAGCATCACACTGTCCTGCTCAAAATTTGAAGTTTGCAGTTCTGCTGCATGAGAAAGGAGTCATTGGTGGTATGAGGCTGCTGTTGTCTGTGTGGCAAGACACCCCAAAGCACCTCCAGATCATGAGGGAGGCTGAATCTCACCTCCTTCACCTTTGGTAGGTGAATATCTGTCCAGATACATCTTAATTATCTTAATTCTTAGATTTTTGAGACTACATAAACTAATTTTTGTAAAGCTTTACATATCAAATGATATGATTTCCACTTCAGCATAAGGAATAACCTTATTTATGGTAAGGGTGATGGGGCACTAGAACAGGCTGCCCGGAGAGGCTGTGGAGTCTCCTTTCATGGAGACTTTAAAGACTCATCTGGACGCATTCCTCTGTGATCTGCCCTGGGTGATCCTGCTTTGGCAGGAGGGTTGGACTCGATCTCCAGAAGTTACTCCCAACTCTTACCATTCTATGACTCTAAGAGAATGCAATTGACTGTCCCTTAGTAGAAGAGGCTCTTTAGTAGGCAACTGACATTTTTAATAGTGATTTTACAGCAGGTTTGGCTGTGGCTATTTTTTTTTCCTCTAGAAGGAGGACAGCAAAGTCTCTGTGCAGTTTGCTGCTCAGTGATGACAGACCCACAAATGGCATGTGTGACAAAACCTACAACTACTTTTTCTTCTCTGCTCCCTAATAATGGCATAGCCCTGTTATCTGGGAAGTAAACAAAAAATTCATGTTAACTTCAGTGGCAGAATGGCCAGGAGACATTTGACTTTTCTCAACACTGTACTGCAATATCCTACCACACAACCTTCCAGTAAACTCGAAGAGAAATCTTCAGCTGAACTAGGCTTGGTTTTCCCAGAGGGCAGTCTGTCAGCTTTTTAAATTCCTCTTTGTACTGCAGGAGCTTTTCTGGCTGGTTGCCTGACCACAGTCAGGGCTTCCAGCCTATCTATATGCAACGCTTTTCCATCTGGGAATTGCTGAATTATTACAGTCATTTACTTTTGGATGGCAAATGCAATTTATGCTGTACCTTTGCTGGAAAACAATATGTGTTTTTAGGTGGCTAAACTTATGCTAAATAAGTCCAGGTAAAATCCTAGAGAAGAGAGGGCAGCTTAGAGATTTGTTTTAAAAAACAAGTAGGTGTAACTATGAGAGGAGCACAGTTTGTAACTTGCTCTGACAACTCGTGTCAAAAATATGAGCTAACCACCCCTTGCTAAGGGTGATTTACCTGGGAAGTAGTTATCTCAAATTAGCAATAAAATTTAACAATGCTGTTTACTTCAAAACAAAGCTAAAGATGTGCCATGGGCTCTCAGTAAGCAAGGGTGGTGTGCAAGCCATTGCAAGTCCCTACATGATGTGGTGGAGTACTCTGTTTCAAAGGTGCCCAAATAACTGTGTAATGATAATTTTAATTCTGAATTAGGACAGATGAGATGTGGTTACCTCAAAGAGCCATAGGCTTATTGGCAGTTAGCTCATGACTTCTTAATGGAGCAGATACACAAGGGAAGTTGATGTAGGTCTAATTATACTATTCTAAGAGAAGAATTACAAGGCTATAGCCAGTAATTTGATTTTCTATGAGTCATAGTAACAGAGCTGGTTTTTTTAAATAGTTACTTGACAGTGCTAAGGTATGCATTAACACAGAGCTGCCAAAGAAGTTTGGAAGGCCTTTCAAACAACCAGGCAGGACAGTTCCCCACATCCTCTGCCTGTGGTATATAATCTTGGCTTGTCCTGGCTACTGAACTAACTCTGCAGAATGTGGGTGCATTTCTGCAGCAGCTGTTTGTCCCAAAGAGTAGCCTGCCTCCTACATCCAGTCCCACAGTGATTGTCCCCGGAGGCAGCTTTAGTTAAGAGAACTCTGCAGAGGGGTCTTCTGGGTGGCATCTCCTCCTTTTTTGAAAGGAAAATTTCTATGGATAGCGTCTTACCTTCTGCTGTATGTGAAGATGGACCAGGAGGTTGAAAATGCCAGTCAGGAGGATGAAAATGCCAATGCAGGCTAGTGTTGGACTACTTCCTTCTGTGCTCCAGCCAGCCAAAGAGGGGATATATATCACTGAGGGGATATATATTACTTTTATTCCACCTTAAATATATATATTTGATCTTTGAAGAATTTTCCTCCTGGCTGAGTTGTATATAGCAGTTTATGCAAATAGGAAAAGTTTTCATTCACGTAGCTATCTATAACTATTTCAGACACAACAATTTTAGGTACAGCTGACAATGAAGCCAAATTCTAGGGAGGAAGCTTAATTTCAAATAAAACCAAAAACAAACAAACAAAAAGATTGGGGGAGGGGGAAGATTGAAAGAAAAAGCATAATCTTCTCTTCAATTTTCAATTTTCATCTGTGGGGAGAGACATGCTCCAAAAACCTACCAAGATGGAATGTTCTGCTCCTCTCTGCCAGTGATTTCCTGCTTCAGTTGACCTCTTCTACATTTTATGGACAGATCCAATGTGTACGACAAAGATCATTTGGCTCATACTGACTCCAGTAGCAGTTGTGTTTACTCTTTCAGTCATCATCTACAAAATAGCCCAAGAAAGTGGACCAAACTGTAAGTAGCCAAAAGTTAATCTGCATAAATTCCATTTTCTATGCAATGTAAAGTGTGTTAATTTACAATAACAAAGCTGCTGACTGCTAGTGTGGTTCAGGCACCAGTATTTTAGTTATACTATGGTAAAAGCTTCTTCTGGAGGGCCCGAAATACTCAGATGATTGACACTGTCACATCTCACCTCTGACTTGTAAATGCAAATCCAAGCTTGTTGATGGTGAATGAAATGTGGAGGTTTTGACAGATGCTTGGTGGCCTGTGCTCCTTAGTGATATGAACTGCTGGGGTTCCAGACTGATTCCAGTAGGTGAAACAAATGCAGCTGAACCTTGTTGAAGGTCTAAAGCAGAAAAGCCAGTGACCAGTATAAATGGATTGAAATACTCTTTCCTTCCTGAAGGCAATTCATCTACGTCATGGTCAAGAAAAATGACAGGCTAGATGTGAGGAGCACTCAGCTGTCTGTCCTAAAAGCTGATTCTCTAAATTCAGTGGTGGTGTAATCCCATTCAGGTCAACCAAGCTGACCCAGAGCTGAATTAAACCTATTACTTCAGCAAAGAAAATGCTGCACTGTTGACTATTCCAAGTGGTTAAAACTTTCCTATGAAAGAAACTGTCCTTAGTTCAGAGACTGAAGCAAGTGTTTCTACAGGATGTGTTCACCAGCCAGGACAAGATCTTCCTGTGCTCCCTTGGGATACAGGCTGAAACTGGGTTTAGAGTATTTCTTCTAGCAATATACAGTGATGAAAGCAAGAGTAAAAGTGCAGGACTACTCTGAGCTTGAGAATTTTGAGCACTCAAGATCAAATTCTCTGCACAAAAACAGTGCAGAAAATGGGCTGCTCATCAGTTGCTTGGTTTTCATCCCGGGTCAGAGGCAGGTGGAACAGGGAGCAGACTTCCTTTCATCAGTGTGAAAAGAGTGTTACCTAAGCTGTTACCTGAGAGAAAAGCTCTTAGATGCTTTTCACAGCAATTTCCTGAGACTTTCTGCCTGTGTCAGCCCTGAGTGGGCAGAATGCCTCTGGGCAGACAGCAGTTAGTTGCTATTACCAGAGAGATGTCCATTCCTCTCCTAGTCCAGAGCTGCTGAACGGCAATCTTGGTCACAGGGGTAATAAAAAAGTGATAAGCCTTATCCATTCCCTGACCATCGTTACTGTATCCACAGGCAGCTCTGTAACCAAAGAGTGACAGAAGTCTAGCTTTCATCATAACTGAACAGAAGGAAGAATAGTACCCACACACAAAATGTTTCTGTGATATTTTTGCATAATGTAAATATTTTATGCATATTTTTTTAGCGAATAAGCAAAATAGTTGCTTCGAATAGCAAACCTACGCTCTCTCACCAAAGGATTAAGGAAAAAAATTTACCAGATTGGCTTGGTTAAAATACATGATCTTTTACATATTGCTAGAACCAGAACCTGAGACCTATTTTACAGCTTCATAGAACCATGTTGGTTGGAAAAGATATTTAAGATCATTGAGTTGCACAGTCGACTTGCTAGAGGGCAGGGATGCCATCCAGAGGGACCTGGACAGGCTGGAGAAGTGGGCCCAGGCCAACCCCATGAAATTCAACAAGGCCAAGTGTAAGGTCCTGCACCTGGGTAGGCACAATGCCAAGCACAAATACAGGCTGGGTGGTGAATGGCTGGGAGTAGCACTGAGGAAAAGAACCTTGGAGTCTGGGTTGATGAAAAGCTCAACATGAGCCTGCAGTGTGCACATGCAGCTCAGAAAAAACCAAGTCCTGGGCTGCATCAAGAGCAGCGTGGTCAGCAGGGCAAGGGAGGGGATTCTGCCCCTTTACTCTGCTCTTGTCAGACCCCACCTGGAGTCCTGTGTGCAGTTCTGGAGCCCACAGCACAGGAAGGACATGGAAGTGTTGGAGTGGGTCCAGAGGAGGGACATAAAGATGCTCAGAGGGCTGCAGCAGCTCTGCTATGAGGACAGGCTGAGAGAGTTGGGGCTCTGCAGCCTGGAGAAGAGAAGGCTTCCAGGAGACCTTAGAGTAGCCTTCCAGTATCTGAAGNNNGGTTGTGGCTACTCCCTCCCTGGAGGTGTTCAAGGCCAGGTTGGATGAGGCCCTGAGTGACCTGTGCTAGTGGGAGGTGCCCTATGGCAGGGGGTTGGAACTAGATGATCCTTGAGGTCCCTTCCAACCTTACCATTCTATGATTCTATGAGTCCAATCATTATCTATCTACCAAGTCTGTTGCTAAACCATGAGTGTATACTATGTATATAAAAACCCCACAAAGTGTAAATTAGGTCTGTTAAGTGCTTCAAGTGAAAGGATTTTTATTTGCAATTTGAAAGCTACCTATAAAAGTAATATTTTCTATACTTTGAGTCATTTTTATGCAGTACTATTAGTGATTATTAATGACTTAGTGCCTTTATTCTTAACCATCAGTTAAGATTAAATCCAGATTTTTCAGAATTGTCATGGATACAAGCAGGGAGGAAAAAAAATGCCCTTTTGAGGCTTCTAATTGCTTACTTGCTTCTAGAATACCTTTTCCGTTAACAGAGTAGTGATTTGTTTAATTTATAATATCTAGCATTATTAACAAGAGCAGTATGCTATAGATAAAAAGGCACATACAAATTAGATTTAAGGTTTGTGTTCCTTGTGTGTTTATATTACAATGCCACTTTTAATTGCAAGTCTTCAAGCAGCTTTTTTTCAGTGGTGCCCAAAGAACAGAGCAGAATATTACCATGTGCCTAAAACAGCTGCTAAGGCTTTTTCCAGCTATAATTCAGTTAGTAATCTTTCTCTTTAATTTCTGAGCACCACTGAAAGCTGTTAAGAAATATGGAATTACTCATTTCCTCTTGAGACTTTGCAAGACATTCTGCTCGGCAGACTTTGAGGCTCTCTGAAACATTAAGTTACTTCCATGACTGTGTAACACAAAATATCCAAATAAACATGGGGGAGATTACAACTGGTTCATAACAAAGCAGATAAATGGGGCATTAGCCCTTTTGCTTTTCCTGTCCACTCTTGTCTTACCCAGAGCTTCCTTTGGCATTAACTATTGCAGTGCGTGGTCAGGACTTCAGCACATCAGAGTTAGGGCTGTTCATTAAAAAAAATATGAGCTAAATAATCCTAATTTAATTAATTTCTTAAAGCTGGAATTTTCTAGTGAGAAAAATCAGTTCTGTCATGTAGAACTGGAACAAGCCTCTCACCAGAAGCAGTGTGAGCTCTGAACTGTAACCTGGTCTAGTGGAAGGTGTCCCTGCCCATGGCAGGGGGAGTTGGAAGTAGATACCACAGAATCACAGAATGTTAGGGGCTTGAAGGGACCTTGAAAGCTCATCCAGTCCAACTCCCCTGCCAGAGCAGGATTACCTATACCAGATCACACAGGAACATGTCCAGGCAGGTCTTGAGTATCTCCAGAGAGGGAGACTCCACAACCCCCCTGGGCAGCCTGTTCCAGTGTTCTGTAACCCTCACAGGGAAAAAACCATTTCTCGTGCTTACATGCAACTTCCTATGCCTCAACTTCCACCCACTGCCCCTTGTCCTGTCACTGGGCATCACTGAGAAAAGCCTGACTCCCTCTATCTTTGAGGTCCCTTACAACCTAAACCATACTATAAATCTATGAACTGCTGTCCTTGTAGGACATGAATAACCATAACAGCTGTACCATCATCTGCAACAACTCCACCAAGATCCCCACCAAGTATTAGGAGAGCATGGGAAGAATGGAGATACTGAGGAGGTTATGAACTAGGTGCTGAGGAAGAGCTAGAGGTGTTCCACTTCTATATCTCTGTCTCTGAGCAATACAGAGCTTGCTCTCAAACTGTGCTTCCAAAGCTGAACACTCCACACTTGCAAAAAACACTGTCAAATTCCTAGGATACCACTGCCCTCTATCCTTACTATTCCACTGTCAGCAGTCTGAGTCTGGACCTGCACTGGAACATTCCTACCTTTGTTCAAGGTACATAATATAGAAAAGGGAAAGAATAATTGAAAAGAGGCAAACCTGAAAGAAATTTCCAGAAAATTTCATTCAGGAAAAGAAAACATCTGGCCCTTGTTTTTCCTCATCACCTGATTTCGAAACTTTCCATTTTTTAATGGAAAGTGTTCAACAGTTTAAGAAGTTTATCAGCTTTCTTGCTGATCTGTGCTGTATGTACTTCTACAGCTAAGGATAACATGTTTTGTTTCAAACAGGTTGCAAACACAAAACATTGCCATCAGTTTCTCCTATTGAAAGAAAAAAGAGTTCCAGACATGCAAGAAGAACTGTAGCTGCTACTAAAATCCATCCTTTCTCTGGTAAGTAATATAAAAACCTCACAAATTTTGAGGCATGAGCAGGACAAGAAAAGTTTTTTAAAGCCATTCTTTCAGAGTTACCTTTGATCCTATACACATTTGATCTGGCTGATGCTATGAAAACACCTTTATATCATAAAGAATTAATTTTGACAATAAAACTGTAAAAAGACTTACGTATAGCATGTGGGAATGCTTCTCCCAGTCTTCCAAATATGTTGCATGAATGACTTTGGGGTTTTTGCCTCCTTTCATTTTTTGGTCATGTTGCATGCCACATTTGAGATTGGCAGCTGAGTGCTTTCTATGCGTATGGCAAGTGTACAGCCAGGTACACACATGTATGCATGTGACTCTTGATAAAATCTGCTGCCAAAAGATGGAATGGATGTGAGGACTCAGAGGATGGCTCTGCTGGTGCTTAGTAGCACATGCATAGAGAAAAAGTCCCACAAAGTACAGTTTTTCCAGTTTCAGATAGGAATTAAAATGTGGTCTTCTGAAAGCATAGTATGTCTAGCACAGGTGAGTTAAAAAAGGCATGGCTAAACTCAAAGTCTTGCTTCCAGAAATGATGATTTGGTAGCAAATCTTTGTGTGAGGGGAAATTACCAGTTGTAGCTGTTGCTGATATTGCTTGCAGAGTTCTGTGCTTTAAAATTCCATGGGTACGGGTTTGATGAAGGAAGCTCTAGCTTTAAAAAGATGAATATGTAGAACAATGTCTGAATGGCAAACCAGTTGTCCTCCAGAACAAGAGCAACTCAAAGCCAGAAAAATAAAAAATGGTTTCAAATTTGGCTAGGCTTGGGTACTTCACTCTTTGTACTTCCTATTCTTCAGCAGGAGTATTGAGTCTCCTCTTGCTCTTCAGGATTTCTCTTTACAACTCAGTAACTCACAGCATTTCAGTTTTACCTAGGAAAGAGTGAATAATAATTCCTCGTCTGCCTGAACCCTCCTGCAAGTAGAATTCATGCTCCTCACTTTTAAAGCACTGACTAGCTCTAAGATATATTTATGAACTCATTATTTTTATCCTGCAGGAAAGGAATTATTTTTCTGGTATCTTTTGTCTTGAGTAGCTCCACTTATACCTATTTTATCAGCATGTTCACAAGGGCATTTTTAATATTGTATATCCAAAGGCAGTTTTGATGATGGAATTTTATGGAGAAACCAATCTAGTTTTACTAGATTTTACTACAGAGAGCAGGAATCCCTTATTAGTCATTCATACTTCCATCTTCCTTCCACTTCAATCTATCCTTTTTATCCAGAAAGATCACAGAACCACAAAATTGTCAGGGTTGGAAGACATCTCAAGTATCATCTAGTTCCAACCTCTGTGCCATGAGCAAGGACACTTTGTACTAGATCAGGTTGCCCAGACCCACATCCAGCCTGCCCTCAGAAACCTCCAGGGATGAGGCTTCCACCACCTCCTTGAGTAACCTGAGCAACTGTTTTCTATCGTCTAGTCTAAATCTGCCCTCCTCTAGCTTGGATCCATTCCCCCTAGTCCTGTCACTACCCAACACCCTAAAAAGTCCCTCATCAGCTTTCTTGTAGCCCACTTCAGATTTTGGAAGGCCACAATAAGGTCTCCTCAGAGCCTTCTCTTCTCCAAACTGAACAACTGTCTCAGCCTGTTCTCATAGGCAGGGAGCTGCAGCCATCTGATCATCCTTGTGGCCATTCTCTGGACACACTCCAGCACATACAGAACTTTCTTGTAACAGGCAGTCTAAAACTGGACACAGTACTCCAAGTGGTGTCTCGTAAGAGACATATAGAGGGTGAGAATCTTGACCGGCTGGCACAGTTCTCTGGATGCACCCCAATATATGGATGCTTAGTTGCTGTCATGACCCAGTGTCCTGACTCAACCATGGGCAGCAGAGGAGTTGTGTTGAGATTCAGAAATTCCTTTGGAGTAAACAAAAGTGAACCAACACCAAATGGCTGATGAGTTGGGTTTGTCAGAGCCAGTGAAAGGTCTCAGTGGACTGGAGCAGAGGAAAAATTGGAAGAAAAAGGAGAGAGAAAAAGAGAGAGTTAAGAAGTCAGAGAAAAAAGACAGCTATCACCACTCCTTGGATGCAGCGATGTTTTCACAGGCATAGGCCATAGTTCTTGGTGGCAGGTGTATACAGCAGGGTCTTCTGTGGTAGATGCAATGTGTGGACCCTGGAAGTTGTGGTTCCTTTATACCCTTCTGAGGTGTGTGTATGTGTGTGTTCAAATCACAAAGAGATGTGTAGAGGGAGGTGTGCACAGAAAAGGTGAGCACTCCAGCGCAATGCCTGTCATTGGCCTTTCCGTGGCGCTGTTGCAATGGTCTTAAGGAAAGAGGGAATTCCTGGCAAGAATGGTCTCTTTCCATTGTCAACCCATTCTGTCAGGACAGCTGCTCTCCTCCAGATCTATTAAGGCCTATCAAAGCCATCATGCTGTCTATTCAGACCAGGTATGTCAAGCATTGTTTTGAGACAATAGAGTCATTGGGCTCTCACATCTGCTGTCAGGGGGTTTATTTTAGTATGAGATTCCTTGATTTCCCACACTGTGATTCTAGTCACTCCAAGTAATTTTCCCATTCATGCCAATATAATTTAAAGTAGAATGAAGACCATATCAAAAGAGTTCACTCTTTCCACAGTTGCTAAGTTAAAGTTTTGCTGCTGTGATAATGGATTATAATTAACTACAGATGGCTTTGACAGCCCCTGATGCTTTCACTGTTGTCAATACATAGCTTGGAATCTTGAAACAAAACACTTGAGAGCCACTGAAAGCAATACAACCACCCTGGAAACACCCTAATGAGACTAAATAACTACAGATCTGAGAGAATGTGACAGTATCTCATAGAGATAATGACTAAAAGGTTATTCGAAGTTCAGAAAGGGTAAAGGAAGAAAAAGAAGGAAACCTATACTTTGAGAACGAGAATTAGTTCCTAGGTAAGCTCAGGAAATTACTGTCAATATCACTGTGGTCCTACAAAATTGTGATTTACAGCATGGATGCCAGTTTTATGAAATTTGGTGGCTCTGTGCCCGTGAATCATTAAGTCCAGGGGCCAGAGGGAAAAGAAAAAAATGTATGACATGTTTTTTAGGGTAGGATTAAAGTTACAGCCTTCCCTATTTATGGAACTACAAAGGATTTATGCACATACAGCAAGGATAGGGGAGCTGTAAATCTTTCTGGACACAAAAGTTGACTAAATGTTGTCTGTACTAAGCCCCAAAAGTGTGCATTAGAGCATGGGCTGTACAGAGTGCATCTTCTAGGTTTTGAGTCTGGTCCTGCCATTGCATTTGTGTAAAACCTTCCTTCAATGGTACTAACTGAGAAAACAGAATTGCCCTTAAATGCAGCCACCAGATAAGGGAAAGGGTACAGGGTGCTTTTCCTTCAGTGCAAGAAGGAGGACCTGTATTTCCAGACACAGAGTATTTTCATATCCAAGAGGACCTGAAAGTTGAAGCATGTAGAAAATGATCCACAGAAGAGAAGTCATCTTCTTGCTCTGTGTTCAGAACAGGGAGATTCCCATATACGAGGCTTTTATCACAAGAATGTCTGTGAAGAGCTTTCTCACATTGGAGAGGCAGTAGAAGAGGTTTTGGAGCAACTTAATAAATTAATAATAGCAATTAGAAGGACTATACAGAATTCCCCACAGTGTTTTAAAGGATCCTAGACAGAAGCTGCCCAACTGCCATGCACAGCTTGCTGCTTAAAACAGTCCCAGAGAAAGGGAAGGCAGCTACGCTTACCCCGCTGCCATACCTTTCCTTAGCCCACATTCCTCAAACCTTTTCAGAACCTTTTCCACTACTAGTAACTGAGTAAGTAACAGCTATTCTCATATAGATATAGCCTAAAAAATAAAAATGCTTGGGGACGTGGCACAGAATTACTTGTTGGGAGCAGGCCAGTGTGTGTGAGCAGTATTAAAACTCCCAAATTGCACAGCAGACAGACTGTACAAATCAGAGCCTTTAATGCCTTACACTGAGTCTGCCCAGCAGGGTCTTCTCATGCTGGAAGTTTCATTAATATAATAGTATGGGTTATACTAAAGAGTGGATTTGTATTACTAGAAGCCTACCAGTGTAAATTCCCATCCAGACCTGTACACTAATGACAATCCTTGTTTATTTTTAACCTCTTTTGATAGCACCAAGAATTCAGTTGGTAAAAAAGGCTTGCTGCCATTTGAATGCTAGAATTGGATCATGCAGACATCAAATCCTATAGCTAATATCATTATGTTACTGATCTACAGTCTGTGTGGGCAACCTTACTTCAAACACAAGTGGTGTTCTCCAGAGCTCAGTGCTGGGGCCAGTTCTCAATCTCTTTATCAATGACCTGGACAAGGGGATTGGTGCAGCCTGAATCAGTGTGCAGATGGCACTAAGCTGGGAGGAAATGTTGATCTGCTGAAGGTTAGGGAGGCTCTGCAGAGAGATCTGGACAGCCTATGATACCTTACTGGGACACAGACAAAGAAACACAGAAAGAACATTGCCAGAGTTGTTGATTCAATGTATTTTCCAAAGAACTACTGCAGAACACAAATATTATTTTAACTCCAGGTTTGTCCTCTCCCTGACCATCCATAACCTACAAATGTGCTTCTGATGAGTTCATAACAAGAGGATGAACAGTGACACTTGTATTTAACTACATCACTTCTCCACTGTCCTTATCATTTAGAATGAGTGCAAATGGCCTCAAGTTGCACCAGGGGAGGTTTAGGTTGGATATTAGGAAAAATTTCTTCCCTGAAAGAGTGGACAGGTATTGTAACAAGCTGCTCAGGGCAGCAGTGGAGTCATCATCCCTGGAGGTCTCTTTAAAAAAATGTGTGGGCATAGCACTTCAGGATATGGTTTAATGGCCATGGTGGTGTTGGGCTGATGGTTGGACCTGATGATGTTAGAGGGTTTTTTTCCACCTTAGTGATTCTATGATTTGGGCTTGTCCCTTTACAAACAAAATTAGAGTTCGGATCTTGGTAATCAAACAACCGAATATGAAAAGCAAAATCAGAATAAAACTGGAGTAGTTTTTAAAACAGCAATGGATCTTGGTTTTGGATGAAACTGGAGAGCATGGGAATGTAGTCTGATACTGCCTTCAGGGCCTGTGTGTAACACTGCCCTGTATGTATGCAGCTGAGCAGAGAAAAAGCTTCTTGCGCACCAGTGCTCTGCGGAGAGTGTAGAAGGGCTAGAAAAAGCTGCCCTAAAATTCCCTGCATCCTACAGATTTTATGAATAAATAAAAAAAGCCCCAAAAGTGGTAAGAAAGCTTCACATTTTTCTCTTCAAGTGCTGCATCCCAGAAATATGTAAGTCTGTGTTAAATATGGAATATGATGGCAAGCTTTGCTTTTCCCAGCATCATTCACCTGAGCTGCAGAGAGAAAGCCAACTATCCAGCTCTGTCAGGAACTGAGAAGGATCAGAATCAAGCAGGTGATGCTTCATTTGGCCAAGATGAAACAAATTTCTCCTCTTCTTGGCTTTGCATGTCTTTGCTGCTGTAGAATGTGCATCTTGCCTGCTCCCTTTGCTTAAAAGTGTACTGCAGAGTGAGTCTGAACTCACCAGGCTGCCAGCCCTGACACTGCTGAGCCAGCATTTGCTTCTGTTTCCAACCTGTCAACTAAGCTGAAGCTGTAGCAACGTATCAGGGAGGTGGCAGAATTTTGCCTATTTGCTCTAATAATGTAGGAGAAGAATTATTGTTTTAATGGGACAGCACAGAAAACAACAAAGGAAACCAAAGGACCGAGAGGAAATTGGTCTTGTTGTAAATGTGCAAATTACAGCTGTCAAACCCACTTAGATCAAATGCTGTGACTGCCAAAAAGTCTGAACAGCCCAGGAAACAACTGCAGGCCAGAAAGCCTGAGGTTCTATTCTCTAAATTCTGGTTGTCACTGTGGCACTGCCATGTCCTGCTTTCAGGATGAATTACAACATTGCCACCAATCAGAATTAACTTTTCATTACTGTGGACCACAGAAGTGAATCAAGGGAGCCTATGCTTGTATTCTAAAATGTAACGAGTCAAACTCTGATTTCTCGAGTCAGTGGAGTATGACCAGAAATTGAGAGAAGTAAACTGGCTGAGCAAGCAGAACAAGGCATTATGTTTGTCATAGAGTCACAGCATCATTTCAATTGGAAAAGACCTTGAAGATCATCAAGTCCCACTATTATCTAACTTTGCCAAGGCTGAGGTTAAACCATAGCTCTCAGCACATCTCCACAGCTTTTTAAACATTTCCAGGGATGGGGATTCGAGCACCTCCCTAGGAAGCCTGTTCCAGTGTTTGAGAACACTTTCAGTCAAGTAGTTCCTTCTAATATCCACTGAACAACTGGCCGCTCACCTCTGCCTTCTCTTCAGATAGCGCTCAATTGTTTCCAGAGATGCCAATTCAGTCCTTAACACTCTGCAGATATATTTGCTGTTTAGTAACATGGACAAAAATGATTTTAACTTTCAATAGTGAAAACCGGTGAACAGGAGACTGCACTTTCTGCCCAGACCACAAATGTGCTGCCCGTGATTCCTGAACAAGAGCATTGGCATGTGGGTGCAATGACTGTCCAAGGTACGTACATCTCTTACAGATCCAGCTATTTGCCTCATATATTTGGAATTAATTAAATGCAGTATCTGCTCAAAATAAACTGCTACTTCTTCTAGCCATGTATATGAGATAGCAAACTGTGGAATGTGTTCTGTGGAAGCCAGGTGGCAGGGAAACAGAATCAATTTTCTTTCTGCTACTGAGCTATCTATAAACTAATGTGTTGGCCTTTTCAACTCTGTGTGTCCCTGAAGGCCCCAGTGCAAGTTCTGACATTATTTTTCTGGTGTTGAAAGTTGTGTCACGGACCTCAGCGTTATGCTGACATTTGTTCCTGACAAGAGCAGAGAAAAGAAGCAATTTGTAAATGCTGTCTCAAGAAAATCGTGTTTGAAATAAACAGTTTGCTGATCGAATTCCCCAAACTAAAGAAAAGGATCTCTCTGTTGCTGTTATACCAGCCAGAAGGAACCACAAGAAGTTGGTTTCAGCTTGGAACTAAAACGACTCTCTCACTTCTAACACTCTCCAGGCCTTACACTCCAGCAGCTGTTTCAGGAAGTCTAGATGTAAGGAAACAAGTCTGAAAAGAAATGGACAGCAAGAGATACCTCTTGCTGGCAATAATAGCTAGAGGCAGAACAGATGCTACTTGAGTAAGTCATATAAATTAATTCATCAATTATATAGACAAGGCTGTGGCACTCACATGGGTTACATTACTGCCTGTGGTGATTTTTTTAGGTTGAAGAAGGGCCTTCTTTACATCTATTTTAATTGGATGGTATTTATTGGAAAATCAATACCACAGAATCAGAGAATTGTTTTGGTTGGAAAAGACCTTTAAGATGATTGTCCAACCACTGTCTAACTCTACCAAGTCTGGTGCTAAACCATGTCCTCAGTACCACATCTCTGCAGCTTTTAAACACCTCCAGGGATGAGGATTCAGCCACCTCCCTAGGCAGCCTGTTCCAGTCTTTGAGAACCCTTTCAGTCAAGACATTTCTTCTAATACTCTACCTAAACCTCTCCTGGTGTTTCCTCTCATCCTATTGTTACTTGAAGAAGAGACCAACCTGGCTCCAACCTCCTTTCAGGGGATTGTAGAGAGCAATGAGGTCTTCCCTTAGCCTCCTTTTCTGCAGACTAAACAAAGGCAGCTCCTTCATGTGTTCCTCACCAGATCTGTTCTCCAGACCCTTCAATACCTTCACTGCCCTTCTATGGACCTGTAGCTAGATTTCCATTTGATTACTTAGGCTGTGGAAGCAGATTGTGGTGTACTTTTCTCCTGAATGTTACGGTTGTCTCCAAGAAGTCTCTAGAATGCTACTAAAGACTGATTTGCTCAACAAAGAGAATTTGGCTGCATCTGAAGTGCTGCACATGTACAGCTGAGTACAGAGACTGAAAAACACTAAGATGATGAAATTTCCAGAACTGACACAGGCAGATATAGAATATATCATCTTGAGAAACCCTCTTTTTCCCCAAGAAGGAAGTTGGGTGGAGCTATGAAGTGTGCACCAGGAGCTTCTTGATCAAAAAGCATCATCTTTTTGTCACAGTCCCAGCTGCTCCCCTGAAGTACATGCATTTCAGACCACAAATACAAGAGCCTCAAAGAAAGAAAGGCTCTAGCTTGAACTAGAAGCATGAGAGACCTCCACTAGTGATAGTGCTAACATCTGCCCTTCTCTGCTGTGTATCTGGCTTCACTCAGTTGCTAAGAGCTGTCTCAGTGCTGCCCTGGATGAAGCAAGCAAGGCAGGGATAGGGAAACTGCTTTTGAGTTGTTTCTCATTTCCAGCTAGCTGAAGCTGCACTCAGAGAAAGAATTAACCACAGCACAGTGTGTTTGATTTCTGTGCAAGCAGGCTGCAGAGTAGGTGTGGTAAGTGTAACAGCAGGTGTAAGGAGGAGGAAATGGAAAAGCGAGGAGCACTCGTCACCATCATTATTGCTACTGAGCTGGAGAGTCTGCTGATTGCCTCAGCAATGGGCCTTCACCCAAAAAGCAGAAAGGGTCAACAACATTGTTTTCCTTTTTTTTTTTTTTTTTTTTTTTTTTTCCCCCCAGTCTAAAAGCATGTGGACACAAAACCTCCCATGTGTGGTGGCTGGCACAAGAGAGTAAGTAACAAAGTGTATGAGAGGCTGATTCCTATCCAGCTGGATTAAGAGTATCAGAGAATCGTGGATTGGTTTGGGTTGGAAGAGACTTTTAAAGGTCCTCCAGGCCAATCCCCACACAGTGAGCAGGGACATCTCTAAATAGATCATCACTGCTGTTGTCTTCTGAGGATACCCTCCCCTAGCAATGTAGAAATTTAATTGTGCAGATTCCAGTTTACTACCAGCAAAAACTGATGCAAATCCGCCTAGGGCATTACCTAGGCTTTGGCTCAAGCACTTTCTGCCTTCCTGAAGAAGTCTTCAAATGCCTTCACAGCAAAACTTAGCAGCTCAAACAGAAAAGGCAACAAAAATATTCTTTGACTGCTTTTCCTTATGCGAATGTGGCTTTACAAAATGTTTTCACATTTAAAAGAATCCCTCTCATCTGGCTTGGAGCAAGACACCCACACAAACAACAGGAGATACCAATTATGCAGGGAAAACAGTGAAAGTCTTAGTTCAAAACATTCTAGCAAAGGCAGGTTCCAAGTGTGCTGAGGAAGGAGAGAAAGATGGCAGTTAAGCTGTTTTCATAAATCACTTGTGTGTTTGTAAAGAACAGTAGGTCTGATCTTAAATTGCTGGGATCTTTCCCATTATCCTTTTGACACTTTTTCTGAAAAGCATCATTTTAGACCTCAGAAGTGATTGTGCTGTGGCTGAAGTCATCACAGCACTGGCTGTGATGCTGCTGAAGGCAGGAGCTCCTACTAGTACTGGCAAACAGGAGTTGCCAGTTGGCCATTTTTGGAAGACATCACTTGCTTTGCTTTCATCAATTCCTATAGATAGCTGTGGAAAAAAGATTTATGCCCACATGAAGCTTTAAGCTGTCACTCAATTCCATATTTATTTTTTCAGCACCATGTAAGAGAATTCCATCTCTTGTTCTGC
Source organism: Eubucco bourcierii (assembly GCA_013396675.1). Taxonomy (NCBI): domain Eukaryota; kingdom Metazoa; phylum Chordata; class Aves; order Piciformes; family Ramphastidae; genus Eubucco; species Eubucco bourcierii. Next base: position 452,487 of record VWZE01018311.1, read on the forward strand.
TTCCATAACAGATTCTACTGTTAATCATACATCAAAATGAAAACCCCTCTCAGTATGACAGAGCTCACAGAATCAGACTGCTGAGCACATTCCAGGGTACTTGGCACAGTAAAATGCATGCCAGGATGTGTTCCTCTCCAAAGCAGACACTTAGAGGGGTTTGAAGGGAAGTACTCCTTGCTTGCTTGCAGAACTGGACTGTAATGGGCACTGTGCAGGCTCTTTAAACCCACCGTTCCATCAGCCCCCATCAATTTTTGATGCATTGTATCCTGCCCACACTTGTAATTTTCTAGCTCACTGCAGCAGCTGCTGCCTCCACTATGATTTCACAGCCAAAGAACACTTCTTATCCCAGTTCTTATGATGTGAAAGAAAAACAGAGGTTGTCACTGCGACTGCAGCTACACGAGCTCCCAGAATGGGTGACAAGCTGCATTTGCTTGCAGGAAGTACAGAAATCCTGCACTTCCTCCCCCTGCCACTGGCACTGTGTCGTTCCCTGAAAACTCTGATGAGCTTGACTGGGATCTGGGTGTTTTCACATCTCAAGGCTCCTCATCACGTGCTACTTGGAGAGCTGCAGTCCAAATTTCAAAAGTCCCAGTGATGGTTACCGAGGAGCAGAGTTAGATAATGCTTGGATTCAAAGACCTTAAAAGTCTTTCCCAACCAAAATGATTCTGTATTTTGACCTTGAGAATATGGAAAAAGCTGCTCTCACTTAATTATTTCCAAATTTGTCCTAGTATGTATGAGTACAGTACAGGAAATGCAACTGGACATAGGTTTGCAGATTCTTCCTTCCAGCTGGTGGTTTGTCTGGGTCTATTTCTTTTTTTTCCCATTAGGATAAACTAGCTTGTTTTGGCTCAGCTGCAGTTAAGACCTTGTTAATGCTCCAGATTTACTTCTGAACACTGCTGCAGGTGGAGTAGCTCATTAAGAGATGCCCAAGAATGGACACAGAGCGAGCGACTCTGAAGGGGAGGCAGATACCACACAAAGCTGTTCCCTCATTTAGCTGCCAAGAGGGAAGGATAGTGTGAAGCCTGCTGTTATTTGAAGGGAAGAGATCCATCACCACCTACCTTTAGAACTTCCAGACTCAACTCTGTGTAGATGGAGACACTCTGCAGAAAGCCAGTTTGAGACACTGCAGGGACATCCCTCCTGGAACACTTCAACCAGGTGGATGTAGTGAATGCTCTCTATGGTGGCTTTTGTCTCTGCCAACTCTCATATTGCCAAATTTCCCTGGAAGCGAATCAGGCGGAGTGCTTCTCAGGTTCTTGTAACATACTCTCACGGGGCAGGTATCTAACTCACTGTTCTGTTGGCAGGTATCAGTCTTAGGTTCTCTGTTTCAATTTGATATGTACCATCCACTTGTCTTGCCTCTTAGTTACAGCTTTCTTTTGTAATAAAGAGGAGAATTCATTGCTGTGAAAGCCAAAAGAACGACATTTAAGATAAATTAGGGAAGACCTAATGCACATCCTTTTCTTTTTGGATACTTTTAGTTTCAGATGTCACCGTGTGAAACATCATTACTACTGGGTGAAAGAAGACACTTCACACACTAGAGGAGAAAGCATCTTATTTCAAGATCTCTTTTCATGAGAATGCCAACTACCAATTTGACTTGAGAAGCTCCAGTTTATCCATCACCAGAACTATTTGGTATCAAGCAAATATGATGGTCAAACATGTTTTGCTGTGTAAACAACTTCAGCAGGCCAGTATGAATTTCACATCTCTTTTTGGTTCATTCAGGGTTTAGACTTTATCATATAGTTGTGAAATAAGCCTTGCAATAATTCCATTTTCTGTCAGAGAAGAATTTTACATACTCCACAGGATAAGAAAGTCTGTTTAAAGATAGAAATTATCCTCTACTGTCATGAAATGAGCAGTTTTCAGCCTGTTTAATGCTCTAGATGACTAAGATGCTTAAAAGATGCAATTTCTGGTTGTTGAGGAAGGTGGCCAAAGCATTCAAGACGGGAAAAACTTTGGAGTACATGTTCGTTTCTGCAGTAAAGCAGGAGCACTTCCATAAATCCTGCAACATCTTAGTGGATCAAGGAAAAAAATGTGGGAAAAATAGTAATTTGGCTTCAAACCACAAAATCATTATTATTGGGTTTTAATAACTCATTAAGACAGCAAATGGGTTTTGTACTTTTTATAAATTGCATTTCTATCTTTTGTACCAGCTTAGGTCATTAGTATTCAGACTCATTATCTCCTGGAACTTTTCCTTGCCTTCCATTTATTACAGCTCCTCTGAGTGTGCTGGAGCTGTTTGTGCTGAGCAGGGCCCCAGCTCACTTGGCGCTAATGTGTTGTTTGTGGGCACAATTTACCCATCAATTACCAGGCAGAGACAGAAATTGCAGAGCCAGGACTTCAGATTCCCATGTGCTACATCCATCAGGATGAACAGACTGTAAACTGCCCATTGCAAAGATGATATGCAGCAATTGAGCATCATGTTAATACTTCACAGCCCCCATCCCTTCCCTTCATAGAGCTTTTCTCTCCTGAAGCCTTCTGGAATTGCTTCTCCAGTCATTATACTGCAGCAAGCAGTGCCCGTTTAATGGGAGTAGTTGTGAACATTAGATTCTGAATGACTTGAGGCCATATGGAACGTTTTTATATTTAGTTGGGCAAGTCTGAAGAATTTGCTTCTATTGTTTGTTACCATCTATAGAAAATCAGAGAAAAACACTGACTTTCTTAATTTGGGGGCTTTTGAGGCTTTATTGCTTCTCTATGTTAATCAGATAATAATGGATTTTAATACAGTTTATAAAATAAACCTCTTACAATTTGTTCCTGGGTGTTTTTTAACATCTTCCTGTAGAACAGCAATCTGCAGACACAGCAACAGAGCTATCCCAAATCACTGCAGAAACTGGTAGGGTTGTTTTAGTCAGCATTTGAATGCTGGCACTGTTTATCACTCTTCACTGATTCAGAGATCTTATTGACAGGGACAGCCCTGCTCCTTTTGACCCTGACTGAATTTCTTTCCTTCTACAGTTTAATTTTATTGTTCTTGCTGCCTATAATCTCCCTCGTTTCTTTTCCTCGAATGGTTAAACTGTGACTTTCTGGTTTATTAGTTATCCCACAGCTCTTGCAACACTTGGTCTTACTACCCTGGAAGCTTTCATTTTCCAAGTTACCTTTAAAGCCACCAAAATGTTCTCACAAGCTTTTAATCTCTGTTGAGTGTGAACCAAGCTATTGGGAACGGTGGGAGAATAGGGAGACATGGATAAGAATGGAAAGAAGAAAATGTGATCCAAGGTAATCTGGGTTGAAAAGCAGTCTCTAGTTCAACCTCCTTACACTGGAGGAGGAAGGAGAGGACTAAAAAGCAAGCAGTTTAGTGTCCTGAGATCCTCTTGGTTTCTCTCCTCCCATGCCCTCTTAACCCTTTGTCTTCACCTCTGGCATTTTCAAAACAACATGCAAGGAGGGAACAGACGTCCTGGTGCAGCCTCTCGAGGAGAATACAACCTCAGAAATCAGCAGCAGGAAGGAGACATGAAGGTGGAGGAGAGTGGGGTGAACGAAACTGGTGGGAGAGGCAGAACTGATGGTAAGCAGAATGTGCAAAGTAGGCACAGGCAGAACTGATAAGGGAAACCACAGACCACCTTAAATATCAGCATCAGCTAAGCTGCTGATACAGTGGCCGAGATAAGCAGGGGAAGGAAGAGCAGGACTGCATTTTTCCAAGTCTAGTAAATGGGTTGAGAAGCTTCTGAAGCTATTTAAAAACTGAACTACCCAACATTCTGGTTTTCATTTAGGTGACCCTGTCTGACTCCAGAATTGGCACCTTGTGTCAAAACCTGCAGTACAGAAAAGAAATAGCCTTCCGCTTTACAGCAGCAGCAGTTAATTCAGTTCACTAAGAACTATGATTAGTCCTTGCTGCAGGATGTTTAGACTCCTTTTGCATGTTGGTTTGATGCTGTGAAAGGAAATTTTTTCAGTCCTCAGGTAAACGTTTGAAAGGCAGAACGAATACTTAGTGCTGTGCTCTGTGTCTGTCAGTGCACCTCAAAACACTGTAAAGGGAAGCTGTGAGGGGGGGATCAAAGTCAGGGGACTCATAAGATATGTGTGCTCAGGGACTTGTGTGGGGTGCAGGCAGTAAGGGGGGGAACTAGCTCTGCAGATGCAGGATGATCACATCAGCTGTCTTCTTTCCTTTGAGCTCGTCCTCTTTGAACGTTTCTTATCTTTGCTTTGCTTCCTTCAGGTTCATGCAGATTTTTGTTTTACTCCAGAAGTGCCATTATCCCAGTTCTGCTGGAACTAATCAGATGTCACCTCTTGTTTATTCTGAGCAATGCTGAAAAAAATCTCTTAGAGAGCCTTTTCTCTAATTCAACCTTGAAAACTGTTCTTATTTCCAGACAGCACATCCTATTATTCCCTTTGAAAATCATTTTCCCTCTCCCAGCTTTTTAATACAGCTCAATTTTTGACATTTTATTTTCAGTTTTTTAATTCCAAACCTGCCCATCCTTGTTACCATTATGAATGCTGAAGTTAGACTCAAAGCATGGAAAATGTACAGGTCACACACTAAAAAGCAGTTTCAGCAACAAAGGTTGACCTGAGATTGAAAAAAAAAAAAAAAGTCCAGAGGGCTTTCCAGTCAGACTGTAAGAATTTCAAAGTAGGTCAGACTGGCTGATGGTGTCACATTAAGCCTTGCTCTAAGATGGTTTTAATAAGAACTCAAGGAAGTCCTTTTCCACTCTTTACATTCTTTTGAGACTAACAGAAAGGACAGGACTGTCATTTGAAATAGAACTGGAATGTCTCAAGGATAATCCTCTGAAGTGGATGACTGTATGATAAAAACACTTTGGAGAATCAGAAAAAAAAAAAAGGTGAAAAATCTGTATTTGCCAATCCAAATACTGTGGTGTTTCAGAGCCATTAAAGTTGGATGAATCCTGAGTGGCGGGTGACACTGGAAACATCATTAAAAAGCATCTCGGCTTGCACCGGCTGTGATTTTGCATTGTATGATCTGGGCGCATTTCAGAGGAAGGTATTAACAGCTTCAGCAGATGATCTAAGCAGTGTGAGAAAAGTGGAAGAGACAGTTCTTTTGTCTAGCTGTCTCAAGCAATGGAAGTGTAGGAGCAAATCATGGAGAAGAGATGTTTACACATGGATAGACTATACCCTAAAAAGTAGCTAACAACTTACGGCTTGCTTTGTCTGTCTAAAGAAAAAATACAGTAAAAGGCAAATACCTTGAATATACAAATACAGCAAATGAAATACTTATCTATTCCTTTACTTCCAGCTAGTCATGGCCTACTACAGGCCATTATTTCATCCTCCAGTAATCGTGGATCATCTACAAAGGATGCAGGATGCAAAGCATGCAGACCTTGTCCTAAGTTTCATGTTGATAGGTTTCTCAGCTTGGTGAGAACAAAAACCTGCCTCCTTTGTCTGCATAAAAGGTGTGTCCAAAAGTGAATGGGATGGCATGAAAAACACCTGCTCAAGAGACCAGGTAATTTTTACAACCTTGGTTAGTTTTCAAATAAACACTTCAAACCTGGCAATTTGACAAGTGCCAAGGCACACATTCAGAGTACTGACCTGGAAGAAGGTGGTGCTGAGAGAAAAAGCACTTTCCCTTCCAAGTTCAAGGCAACAAACAGTATCGCTCCAAAGGTAAAATCAGAAAGTGAGAGACTTCACTGAGTACATCCTCCCCTCCTGTTAACACTCTCTTCAGTGTACTGCCTCAGGTCAGTATTCAAACAGTTTATTTAACTGATGGAAAAATACAAATCAGTGTAAACAAAATGTTCTGGTTACATCCACATAGTACTTTTATACTGAAATAATTATTTACCTAAAGTGGATTTAAAGCTGTAACACTCAGTTTTCCTAGGACAAGATGATTGCATCTGAAATCAGATGGAGTATCCCTACACTCATACTCTGCCCTATTTCCCTTCCTACACTGTATGGATGTCAGTACTTTAAGTCCCCACATTTTTCAGTTTCTTTTACTGTAGGGTAAGGTATTTAATTCAATACAAACATAATTTAAGCAAGACCATGAAACCTCTAGTAAGGAACCTCTCAGACACCTCAACGATTGCAAACATTATTCCCTGAGGCTTCTAATACATTGTTCAGCCTCTGCTAAAAGGCACCACTATTAGTCAACACATTTTTCTGACAGGTTTAACACTACATATTCAGCACTGCATCTCAGAGAGGGGAAAAAAAGGAAAAAAAAAACCTACCTATGGAAAAGTAACTGACTTGTTTCTGTCTGAAAACATTGACTTGGCAGGGGAACACGCTGAAGAAACAGCTGCTGCCATGCTCTGTGACTCACTTGGCAGAAATACCACATTTACCTGATGCAGAGGGACTCCAACATGGACTGAAAAGTTTCCTGATGAAAAACAGTGATCGAATTAAAGTTAAATTAAATCCAGGCTATAATGATTGATAGGTGAAAACACTAGATTTTTCTTGACAGTCTTTGTTTGAAAAGCAAATGAGATTTTAAGGAGGTATTATGTTCTGCTTGTCAGCACAGAACAACAGAATAAACCCCACTTTAAACAAAAAGGCCTTTTTACAAGATACTAAATGGTGCCAGATGTTTAAAACTGAAAACTGCTCACGATCAAGCACATGGAGGAAGTACCTAGTTCTCAGTGATCTGCACTGAGCTGAAGTGTGTAGCTAAGCATGATGCCATGTCAAGTCAGTAGAAGCAAGTGTCTCTTCCAGCCAGCCAGGACTACTAGAGAAGAGTCTCCTTATTCCCCTCGAAGTGTAGAAGGCAGACATGAACGGGTTTGCAAAATATACATTTGAAATGATGCTTCCAGAAAGAGAGCAATGCCAGACAGAAGTGTGGGAGCTGCATCCTACCTCTGGGCTACTGAGTCTGCCTGCTGGTTGCATATTCTGTGTCCTACTTTCTCCCACGTTGAGGTGAGGCTAGCTGTTCAGTATGGCATAAATACCAATGAATGTCAAGATCTGTTTGCCTTTGCAGTTGCCAAGGGGTTTCTTATTTTTGTGCACATTGCTGTAAGGTTTTTTAAACATTTTTCCTTACCCAGAATGGTATCTCAAACCTGTTAAATTGCAGTGTGGTAGAAGACAAGGCGCCAGGGAGACACTATAGCAGCCTTCCAGTACTCTAAGTGGGCTACAGGAGAGCTGGAGACAGACTGTTTAGAAGGGCATGTCGTGATGGGTTGAAGGGCAGTGCTTTTAAACTAGAGCAGGGCAGACTTAAATCAGACATTTGGAAGAATTTTTCTACAGTGAGGGTGGTGAGACACTGGAGCAGGTTGCTCAGAGAAGCTGTGAACACCTCATTCCTGGGAGAGTTTAAGACCAGGTTGAATGAAGCTTTGAGCAACTAGGTCTAATGGGAGGTGTCTTTGCTCATGGTAGGGGGATTAGAACTGGATGGTTGTTAAGGTCCCTTCCAATCCAAACCATTCTATGATTCTATAAAATAGATTTTCCTTAATAAACCTTTTTTTTCAGGGGTTATGGGCATTTTATCTCTACATACCAAAAGATGAAAAAATCACACTGCATGTGACAGCAGAAAAATAGTGTAAGACACAATTAACCTTTCTGTTCTTTCTTATTTGGACTCAAGAAAATTACCACGTGCGAAGCAGATCCATGGTTTCTCCTCTCTAACAAACAGGACAGTGTTCCCTCCTGCCCTGTTTCATTATTCTGATGATATATGAACTATGTTTTGATGACTAAACATAGTCAGATGTTAACTACAATTAAAGAGTCTTTAAATACAATTGATGAGCGAATTCATGATTTCAAGAGGCAAAAAAATGAAGTAGCTGAAAGAAACATTATGAACAATTAAAATCCAGAACAGGCTCCATAAAAAATTGGAAGGTTCTTCCTGTCTCTAAGATAAACTAGCCTTGAGAATTCCAAGGTTCATAGGTTTTTAAGCTAAGGATGTGATCAAATTATCATGATTTCTAGTATTAGGAAGCCTCACTCCTGCTGCTCATTTATGTTACTGCCTCAGAGGAAAGGTGATTGCTCTGGCACTTGACCTCTCCACTCAAAGCAATTATCTTGTAACTTCTTTTCAAAACTTTTCCATGCCCCAGACCTCTGTTTCCGAACTGTCAGTATCAGTAACTCCATCTGATAAAAAGGTTCATAATGTTTAAAGCCCAGATTAAACTCAAGAGTGGTCACTTGGTCACACATCCAAGAGGAGATTATTTCTGGGGATGTTTCAATTGCCAAAAAAAAAAAAAAAAGGGTAAATTTTCTACTCCTTGCATAACAAAAAGATTACTTTGGTCTGCAGTGCTGTTTAGGTGTTGGAATTAAGGAACGGAGATAGATGAATATAAAATGATGGGTCAGCAAGTATAGAGCTTTACCTGTACTCTTACCTGGCTCAGAAAATGTCTTTTCAGGATAATTCTTTGTGCTTATCTTCTATCATTTTCATTTAGATTTAGTGAAGTTAATAATTGTTACTGCACAGCTCCTTCAACACAAAGTGTTCTGGAGGCGGTAAATATTATGATGATATTTAACAAGCACAACACTCCAATGATTTGTTCACATTGGCTAAAATGAAATACCAGAACCAGCTTTTGAAATAAACACTTTTAACTGGAAAGATGCAAAAAGCCCAAAATGGTCCTTTGGGCTGAAATGTTTTAAACAACTTGACATTCTGATTTGCTTTGTGTGCTGTCTGCAACTGAAAGGGTCAATGGTTAGAATCCTTACTGAAGTCAATGCTAGTATCAATAAACTTCAGTTTAAATTAATTCAAAGGATGTGCTCTCCTGGGAAAGCAACGACTCACTTTTCTAACTGCTTCTAGAGTCTACAAGTCTGAGAGTTCGAAAACGCTGTTCATCATTGTATGTGCAAAACCGCGTTTAGTGTCTTCGGAGGACTCTGGGTGGGCAGGCATCCCTCGTACCAGCTCTGCTCTCTGCATACATCAAGGACTTCAGCTCTGTGGTGACAGCTGCTGGGAAACTGTCACTCTTGTGCTTTCAAACAGCTGGTCTGGATCTGTGAAATTTGCAGAACTGGAAGCAACAGCTGGAAAGCGTCCTGAATGTAGGTGGTACTGTTGCAGCCCTGGAGGGGAGAGAAAACATGGATTCATCAGAACAGCTGTTGTGCATTTCATGGAGCCATAGAATGATTTGGCTTGGAAGGGACCTTCAAGAGCATCTAGTTTTAACAATCCAACCTCCCTCAAACACCTCCAGCTTATCTGGGTAACATGTTCCAGTGCCTTATCACCTCCATGGGGCAGAATTTCCTTCTAATGTCTCATCTCGATCCAGCTTCTTCCAGTTTGAAGCCATTATCACTCATCACTCGATGCCTTTGTCAAAAGTCCCTCTCCAGCTCTCCCGTACCTCCCTTCAAATACTGGAAGGTCTCCCTGCAGCCCTCTCTCCTCCAGGCTGAACACCCCAACTCTCTCAGCCTGAGTGATCTATTTCTTTTATTAGACACCATGATCTATGAGTCACCTCTTCTGTTAGACACCGTGAGCTGCTTTGTATCAGAAAAGCACAGTGAGGAAACCATGTCTCAGTTTTACCAAGAAGAGGTCAAGAGGGAGTAATATGATCATGAAGTACTAAAATGTGTACCAGCTGCAGCACGACTTCCTCTAACTCTGTTAATTAGATCACACCTTTCTAAATATAAACAAACACACAGCAGTGACTACAGATTCCAATTCTGCATCTAATAGTTATGTTCCTTTAAAAATGAGGAAAATGTTGATTTCCAGTAAGCAATTTTGCACTGAATTAACAATCCCTTTAAGGAAAACCATGGAATCATGAATAGAGCTGTAGGTAAACTGTAGGCAAGATTTCCAAATAGTTCCTTTTGTTATAAAGTAGATTTGCTGCTGCAGCACTTCCTGAACTCCAGGAACTGCAAAATGAGGGAAAGCCCAAAACTCTGGAATTTGATGTTCTGTGCTTCTTAAATCCTGTATTTGCATACAAATAGCTATTAATGCAGCCTAGGTTCCTGGAGGATTACAGCCTTCTCTACTGTTTGGTATTAGAAATTCCAAAAATAGTGCTATGTGTTAAAGCCATTCTAACAATTAAAACTATTCATTTCAGTGACACTTCTCCCACCTACAGCAAATTCAGAATTAGTTCTGTTGATGGAAGGATGAGTTGGTTTGGATTTAAAAAGTCAGATCTTCTTCTGGGGTATTTTATTCTACTCTCATTACAAACAAAACTGGCCAGGAGTTCAAACTAACCTTGCTGGCTGTAAACTGATTCTATGTCTGACACATGGTTGGTTCACAGCTGCTAGGCTGCGAATCTTTGTAGAAATGCACTTATCTTATGAGTGGGAAGCACCGGAGCACAGCTGCAACTCAATTTTAAAGAAAGGAACAGTCTGAAACTACCTGGGAATCAGAGAGACTTTGTGATATTCAGAGTGGGTAACAGAACCCTATGAACAGACTTATCCCAGGCAGCTGTGAACAGGTGAGAAAAGGGCTGTAAGTTGTCTGCTGTGCCCTGAGCCATACAGCAGCAGAATTTAAGAGCTGGCCAGTCTCACTTCAGTCAGGCAGCTTCTCAAGACTTCTCAGTAGATGCAGTATCACTACCCAGGGATTTGTGGGAAAGAAAACAAACCCAAGAGATTTGTGAGCTGGCACAGTGCAGCCAGAATGGTACTGTCATTACTTTATGTGTAGTTCTCTCTTCAGGCAGAAATGAGATTGTATCATTTCAAAATAATTTCACTGGAGCATCTTCTAACAGGAGGAAAGTGAAGGCTTACCTCTAACAGCACACTGTTGATGAAAGGGTTAAGAACTTCTGCTTTCATACTGCTCTGTAAAGCGGAAATAGAGAAGGACATGGCAGGACATGAAATACATTGAAGAGAAATATCTGCATATCTGAGAAGTGGCTTTATGAATTTTAGCAAGGTCCTGCTTCACCTTGGCTCTCATTCAGCCTGTTTATAACATAATCCTGATAACTGTGTCTACATTTCATACACACTCCAGTAGAGCCTATGTGTTTCTATCACTGAGTACAATGGACTAAGACTCAGACAGGGTTTTACTTTGTCATTAATTCACGAACCACAGAGCTTCAAACTGCCTACAGATATGAGATGTATGTGATGACACTGTCTGCACACCTGTGTGTCACTGCCATTTTCATCACCTCCCCACATTTTTTTTTTAACTCATTGCTCACTTTCAAGGAAACTAGAAGGAAAAACGCAGGTCAGAAGGAAAATGAAGTTCTTGTAAGTTTGGCACATATCTGCAGTGAGGAGGAATTGAAGGCCCAGGTTAACTCCCCAACAGAATTAAAACCAGGTGATACCCAGATCCCCCAACTGGAGACAGTATATGTTGACCTGGACAATGCAGGTTGGTCAGTAAACACAACTTAGCAGCATAGCTTTTTTCTCAGCCACCAGAAAAGAATAAAGATGGGTACAATGAGAAGCATCACTACTGGAGACTAGAAAAATCAAGATTTGTCAGCTCCTCTCCTTTCAAAAATGTTCTTTCCTTTTTTTTATTCTCACTGTTCCTTGCATTGTGTTTTTTTGCAACATCCAGGCAAGAGTTCCTTTCTTTCAATAGCAAATGGTGCACCTCACTGGAACAAAGGACTCACAATACTTAGCTGAAGTATTTCCACTTATAACCTTGTAGCTTTCATATTACAGTTTTAAAGAAAGATGAAACAACTTAATTTGAGTGTGGGGAAGGCAGGTAGATCAAAGGGAAGATGGTTAGAGAATGGTTAGATGGTTTCACTGTTAGTTACTAGAAAATCCAGAGTGCACTCTTTAACTGATTGTCAATAAACTGAAATGGATAGAGAGCAGTACCTATTACATTTATTGATTGCATAGATCAGTAAGTTAAAGTTTTGAGGAAATCCTGCCTAGCAAACCAAGCTCTTATTCCTTACTCCTGCATAACTCTTCACCTGCAGTGGACAATTCTAAGACTCAGCTCAACAGGGTGGTGGACCACCTCCTTTCAAATCTATCACCTAGAAAGGTTGGACCAGATGACCCTTGGGATGCCTTTCAAATTGGCATTCTGTGATTATAAATATATGTAGAGCCAGAACTACAACTAATGCCTGAATTACATAGATGGGATGTCATTATGTTTGACAAAAATACCGTACTACTCAGTTTGCCATGAGTTACAGCACTTTTCAGGACACTGGAATGTGTTTGTGAATCCAGGTGTTATTGGCTGGTTAAGGAGGACACTCAAGCACTGGGACCAGGGAAGTGATTGTCCCCCTGTACTCAACACTGACATGGCCGCATCTTGAGCACTGGATTCAGTTTTGGAGTCCTCACTACAGGAAGGACATTGAGGTGCTGGGGTGTGTCCAAGAAGGATGACAAAGCTTGTGGAGGGTTTGGTGAGGAGCAACTGAGGGAACCGGTGTAATTTATTCTGGAGAAATGAGACAACTCACTGCTCTGTACAGCTCCTTGAATGGAGGTTGGAGTGAGGTGTGTGTTGGTCTCTTCCTAGTAACAAGTGACAGGGTGAGAGGAAATGGCCTCAAGCTGCACTAAGGGAGCTTAAGGTTGGATTTTAGAAGAAACTGCTTGACTGAAAGGGTTCTTAAACACTGGTACAGGCTTCCCAGAGCGGTGGTTGAATCTCCATCCCTGGAGCTGTTTCAAAGCTGTAGTGACGTGGTACTGAGGGATATGGTTTAGCATGAGACATGGTAGAGTTAGAGAATTGCTGGACTCAATGACTTTAAAGGTCTTTTCCAACCAAAACTATTCTATAACTCTGTGACAGGTCTGATCATGGTGAGAAGACCCACATCCTTCTCAAAATCTTACATGAAGATCACCAGACTACCCTGATAATACTCTCTTCTAGTGAGGATTTTAGCCCAGTTTCCTTTTCGTGCCCAGTTTCTTACACGTCCACACAATGTCCACAAGAACAATGTGACCCTATCAACTGAGTTGATAAGAAGAAAATCTTGTGCAATGCTTATAGAAGTTCTAGTTTCCAATTTTCTGAGCTGGGCCAGCTTAATATTTCATGTGCAATCTATTTTTTTTAATGTCTATGCATTTATTTATTGCAAGTGTCACACAAAGATATGCTAAAATCTGAAATGCAAAATAAGCAGCTTCTCTCAGAGTAATGGGAAGGAATGCAAATCATTCAGAATAAAAGCAACCAAATAAATCATGTTCTCCACATATAATCCCGGAAAAACTTGCTCAGAAATTTGCTACGAGAGCACATGGGAGAACTGGGAAAATTTCCTTTGATGTGTAGTCACATTTTCATGGAATAATCAGGAAAGGCAGAGTTTGTTCTTCTCTGACATTTACTGAACAATTGCAGCAACAGCACAAATTTTGCCTGTGGATGCTGCTAGAATACTCAGATGTCAGTTGTCTGAAACATCCCAAAAGGCAGGATACTATTTCCAGCAAAGATGCACACAGATAAAAGGATGTTCCTAAATGGAATTTCCTGAGATACAAGACAAAGTGATGATTTTTTTTTTTTTTTTTTTTTTTTTTTTT
>VWZE01018311.1:466189-491400 GCA_013396675.1 Eubucco bourcierii
GGACAACCAAACATTTTCTAATCTCTTAAACCTTTTGAAAAATACAGTGGTCTGAGGCCAGGGGATTTAGCAAAAGCTAAGAAGACAGCTCATGAAGCCATCTTAAGGTACTGGAACTGTTATCTGTTAATAACTTTTACTCAAATGCATTCAAAAGGGATAGGCTGAGCAGAAGGAAATATCAGGTTGTAAGACTTCAAATGCGAGACCATGTCAGTAGACAAAGATAAGAAGTGCTGAGCAGTGATCAGGAAAAACAGGAAATGGTGTCTAGAAAGATTTTAGAAGGCACGAGCCTGCAGGCTATCAAGGTTTATAAAGTTTCTCTGCAATAGGGAATCTGCTGAAAAAATGTCTTGTGTTCTTTTTTCTGAGAGATGTGCCCTCTTTGTTGGAAGCTCATGTAAAGCCACTGGACTTAGGTAATAAATTCTGCTTCAAGAAATCATAGAATCAGCCAGCTTGGAAGAGACCTTTGAGATCATCCAGTCCAACCTATCATCCAGCCCTATCCAGTCAACTAGACCATGGCACTAAGTGCCCCATCCAGTGAACTATGTCAGAAAAATGCCAAATAATACAGAAAATGGTGTTCTCTTACCCCAGCTGCTGTTAACGAATCAGAAAACTTCTTTGATAAAGAGGAAACTTCATTGCACATGGCACTTGTCAAACTGGTTTAAAAAAAAAAAGGGAGACAAATATAAAAATACATCCTTGTCCTGTCAGTGTATAGAAACACAGAACCCACAGAATGGGTTTGGTTGGAAGGAACCTCATAGATCATCTAGCTTCAACCACCCTCTGCCATAGGCAGGGACACCTCCCACTAGTACAGCTCACTCAAGGCCTCATGCAACCTGGCCTTGAACACCTCCAGGGAGGGAGCAGCCACAACCTCCCTGGGCAACCTGTGCCAGTGTCTCACCACCCTCGCTGTAAAGAACTTCTTCCTAACATCCAGTTTAAATCTCCCCTCTGCCAGTTTAAACCCATTCCTCCTCATCCTGTCATTACAAGAACTTGTCCCTCTCTTGCCTTCCTGTAGGCCCCCTTCAGATACTGGAAGGCTACTCCAAGGTCTCCTCAAAGCCTTCTCTTCTCCAGAGTGCAGAGCCCCAGCTCCCTTAGCCTGTCTTCACAGCAGAGCTGCTGCAGCCTTCTGATAATCTTTGCGGCCTCCTCTGGACCTGTTCCAACACTTCCATGCCCTTCCTGTGCTGAGGGCTCCAGAACTGCACACAGTACTCCAGGTGGGGTCTCACAAGAGCAGTAAAGGGGCAGAATCCCCTCCCTTGCTCTGCTGGCCACGCTTCTCTTCGTGTAACCCAGGATACAGTTGCTGTCTGGGCTGTGCACGCACACTGCCAGTTCATGTTGAGCTTTGCATCAACCAAGACCCTCAGGTCCTTTTCCTCAGAGCTGTTCTCCAGGATAAAACCCCTTCATCTTAGAAGCCAAGAATGTTTAAAAGGTTACTTTCCTTCTTGTGATTTAAAAAAATGTATTGATGTAGACTTTGTTCATGGTAGAGATTTTCTGTTCCACTGGTGAAAAATCCTTCGCTGACTACAGCAGCAAAGTGATGCCATGTTGGCTCCTCACCAGCCTTTTTTGAGAGGGCAATGTTTCAATTTTTAAATTTAAAACTTTCAGCTTAACTCTTGTTAAACAACACAACTCCCAAAGATACTCTTGGAAATAAACTTGGATGAAAACAGTGAGAAGTTTCTTATCTAAGCAATAAAACAACTCTGCGAAAAGAGGCAGTCCTGAGGTTACAATAAGAAAGAACAAGAAGACCTCATTCTAATCTCAGATCTTTCATTGTTTTGTTAAACATTCACAAGTGAATCACACAGAACATCATCCTGCAAGGTGCTCCATATAATTTAGCTCTAATTATGACAAATACATCTTCAAGTACTTTGTTTCAGACTGAAGTGTCCCTTCTTTACTATTATTAACAGCAATGACAAGGATAAACCCTTCCTTAAACACTTGACTTCGGTAAGACTCAAGTGCTTACAGTATCTCAACATTAAACCTCACTGACACTGGTAGAACTGATTACTACAGAGAGCCTGAGATGTGAATTTTGAGTTCCATGAGATGAACTGGCCTCCTGAATTTATGCACCTTCTGTTGTGGTCTGCTATAAAGCTGCTGACAGATGCTGTCTTCTTGTTTCGAGCTACATATTGATTTTTGTGTATTTCTGGCAGTTAAACACGAGATGATGAAAATCTACTATCAGGCAAGCCTGCACTGTGGACTCTAAAAGCAAGTTCTGTAGATGCAAGCACAGTGTCTTCTGCAGAGGGAAGAGGAAACACAACCCAAATTAGAGTGTACGTGCACTTGCTGGAGCAGAAACAACTTCCAGCTTCTGAACGGGGCATGTTTTTGTCAGGCATTTCAGAAAGTGACAGGTAGCCTATGCAACTTGACTTCATGACAATATATAGTACCAGGCCCCCTAAAGCCAGCGCTGTTTGCTGATCCATGAACTTACTGTGCCTTCAAGTGCCGAAAGCTGAACAGAACTTCCTGAGTTCTAAGCAAATGTCAAACGTTCATCTGTGAAGCACAGCCTACTCACTTTGTCAGGACTTTTGCTTGATCTTGAGCTGTTTTCTCTACTTCCTGCCCATGTAGAATTAATTCTGCTACTTTATGCAGCTGTTCAATACAACGAGCAGTCACCTCAGCCAGACTTTCAATGGAGAGCATGTAGATTTCCTTCAATTAAAACAGGGAATAATCTAATCAACAATAACAACATTGGTAAGTACACATATAGATATATGCATATAAAAGAATTTGGAACAAAAGAGCTCTCCTTGCCCCCACATACATAATAAAGTCATGCCACCTATCACGTCATCACCACAAAAAAGACTGGAAAATGAAATATCATAGACTCACAGAATTTTCAGGATTGGAAAGGACCCCAAGGATCACCTAGCTCCACCACCCCCCTGCCCCCGCCATGGGCAGGGACGCCTCACACTAGATCAGGTTGCTCAGAGCCACATCCAACCTGGCCTTAAAATCTCCCAGGGATGGGGCTTCTACCACCCCCTAGGCAACCTGTTCCAGTGCCTCACCACTCTTATGCTAAAGAACTTCCTAACATCCAGTCTGAATCTACTCACTTCTAGTTTTGCTCCGTTCCTCCTAGACCTGTCACTACCCAGCATCCTAAAAAATCCCCCCCCAGCTTTCTTGTAGGCCCCCATCAGATTCTGGAAGGCCACAATAAGGTCTCCTCGGAGCCTTCTCCTCTCCAGACTGAACAGCCCCAACTCCCTCAGCCTGCCCTCAAAGGAGAGGTGCTCCAACTCTCTGATCATCCTCATGGCCCTTCTCTGGACATGTTCCAGCATGTCCATATCCTTATAGGAGCTCCAGAACTGGATGTGGTACTCACGGTGAGGTCTCACCAGAGTGGAGTACAGATTATAAAACACAGTCCTTATACTCATCCTGAAAAATCAGTAAGAACAAGTCTGCCATTTATTTGTATGGGAACTAGGTCAGGATCTCAGGTTTTCTAACATGGGTGCTTCTAAACCTAGTCCAAACAAATAAAGATCCCTAAAGTAAGTCATAATTACTTTTGTATGGAACCTAAAGTATTGAGTCAACCCTCAGACAAATAACTGGAGTAGAAATGGATCATACTCCCAATAAAAATGCAGCTTTCATCAGCAATGATAACAAATTCTACCTAGCACTACAGCATTACAGCTTTCACAAGCTGATGCCAGCTAGAAATGTGCAATCACAAAAAAAGCTGTAATATATATGCAGTGTAACTCTATCTCCTTCTCTGGACTTCTTCTGCAAGGAAACATGACAGATAATTTCTTTATTAGAAGTCACTCAGTTGGTTGCTTGACAAAGCAACCAACCACATTTAATATTATTATAACCTAGCCTAAAATATTCAACAACAATGAGGGGTTGTCTAAATGGACAGGAGACTTGTAGCCTTAACAGCTATTTTTCATAAAGAGAATGAACACTTATAAGCTGCCTAAATAATGTCTGTTTGTCTCCTTATGATTTAAACTGTTTAAGGTTGAAGATTTTTTTCCCCCATGTATTGTCTCTGGGAGAAAGACATGCCAAGGAATGTTGAGATACGACATTCAACGTGCCATTGACGTGACTCCACAGAACCCCTCTGTTGTGAATGTTGTGAATACACATAAAGATACACACAGAAAAAAATTAAAATAAACCCAATGTGATAAACAGAGGAGCTGTTACTTTGGTATTGACTTATGGGAGTAGACTAATAGTAAAAATATTGATGGAAGTTTCCTACTGGGTCTACAGCGAATAGTTAAGTATCAATGCTTCTTAACACCTCAAATGAGTCTAAAAAACAAAGACAACATAAACCCAACACATAGAGATAAAGAAGTAATCTTATCAACATAGGGCAATTTGCTGAATGAAACATCCTCCAAAAGCTAGTTTACCTCCACAGTTTTGGTTTTATGTACTTCTGGTTTATCCCTGATGATTTTATCTTCTTTTTCAGACTTTTCTTCGTCAAGTTCTCCAGGTTTTTCTTTTAGCTCCTCTTCTATGTCTACTGGGGTGGGAAAACTGGCTTCTTCCAGCCATTCATGAGCTTTTTTCCTAGCCTGCCAAACAAAGAACCCAGCCCAAAGTTCGATTCATATAAGGAATGTCAAATGACATTCCTGAACATTAATTAACAAGACATTTAATTACATCCTTTTTTGCATTCAGAAGTTTAAACATGTCAAGCTTCTGTGTGGCATTTAGTGAAGTGTATATTTAAGAAAATGCAAGCAGAAGCATTTCTGACAGCATAAAGATGGATCAGAGCCATCTCTGATCTTCCCAACTAACACACAGACTTGCCATCAATACCAAAGTTACTCATATTTCAGCTTTGGTGGAGTTTTACAAAGGAATTGACTTAGAAATAATTTTTGTAATGAAAGGACAAAGTGCTATATATAAAAAAAAAAAAAAAAGAAAAAAAAAAAAAGATAGAATTGTGAAGAGGTGAAAGACATGAATTCTTGAAGGAAAAATTGTGTCTTCAGCTGCCTTCTCAGCCATGAAAGTAGTTCAAATTGGAAAAGCCTTGAAGTTTTGTACAACTTTGGACCTGTGTTACTGTTAGTAGGAAATTTATGATGCCTGATTTTCAACTTGAAGTCAAAATAGGTTAAGATATAAGTCTAAGCTAGCTATCCATAGCCTGTGGAGCTAGAGAGATAAGCATTCATCTGAGCCTAAGATCAGCAGCTGACAGACCAAACAGGACTAACTTCTTGGCACCTAACTTATGCTTGAAGCTAGATGAGATAAATCCAAGACTGTTTCTAGCTAAGAAGACCTGGAAGAGTCCCTCAGATAAACAAACATGATGAGCAAGGAAAATAATTCTGACCCCGATCACTGTTCTGAGTACGTAAACCCAAATCTGCTGTCCTCAGGAACTCTGTTCTGTTGAGACAGTCCTGGTTCAAGGCCTTTTAAACCAGCCCATTGTACCATCTTGCTGCAGCTCTACTGCCTTACTAATCTTCTCCTCTGAAAGGTTCTCTGTGATGGTCATTTTAGTCCCATGCTCCTGTACTTTGCTTTCTGAACTGCCTGAATAGAGCCAGGCACTGCTCAGTCCCACATCTCAGTCACTGTTCAGTCCCACAAAGCCTTCCCTCATTGCCCAGGGAGCAGAGGGCAGCCCACTAGCAGGTGCTAACCTTATTAAGTTTATCAGGAGTAGCAGCGACGTGCAATTCAAACAACAGTTCAGTGAGCATGCTGACAAACTCTTCTCCCATATCTGCTGCAAGAGAAAAACAAGACGATTTTGGTTAGGGTGTTATCACTATCATACTTTACACAAACAAATACAGCCAGGGAGTTTCCTCAAGCACTTCAGCTCTTGAAAAACAGTGACAGTGACAAAGGGGAGGGATGTGTGCATGAGTATGCTCAAAGACAAGGACAAGCAACAAAGACACCTGCACAACCAGATATACTAGCCTGACTATTCCAGCTCCTCGTTCCACCCATTCTGAATTCCACTAAGTTTCATAAGAACTGGTAGGAGAAGAAGCTGCATGACCCTTATTTATCTAATAAAAATACATGACCCACCTAATAACCAGGGATGACACACTAACCTATTCTTTCAAACAAAAGAATAATAACTGCAACAGGGCCAGCTACAAAAAAGTTTCAGAACAAACATATCAGAAAATGTCTGGCAGGATGAGAGGAAATGGCCTCAAGTTGCACCAGGGAATATTTATGTTGGAAATGAGAAGAAACTTCTCTGACAGGGTTCTCAAAGACTGAAACAGGATACCCGGGGGATATGGTTGAGTCCTCAACCCTGGAGGTGTTTAAAAGATGCAGAGATGTGATGCTGAGTGACATGGTTTAGCTCTAGACTTGGAAGAGTTAGTGGTTGGACTAGATGATCACAAAGGTCTTTCCCAACCAAAACTGTTCTATGAAAACCTGTTCTCTTGCTCTGTCTGCAAACCACAGGTAAGAGCTGTGTTCTCTTTCTATTTTAAGACTGACCTTTGCTGAAATGAAGAATGTTTTCTCATTTAATGAGCCTTATTTCACAAGATTTATGAGCAAAGACAAATATCACTAGTATTTGAATTTTTTTTTTAAAAAAACATATATTCCAGTTGCCATATTCTGCCACACTCTAAGGTCCCTAAAAGTTGGTATTTTGGTTGGTTCTGTTCATCTGCACTTACTGAGTTCAGAATCTTCATTAACATTTCCTGGTGGAATACACAAAATCCTTTTTTTTTTTTTTTTTAAGCCTGATGTTGCTGAAAGGTCAAAATCCCTGTGCTGAGCTTGGTTAAAGTCCAGGTACTTAAAAAATTAATTTCATGCCTTGTTGTATTCCTATTTTTGTGGGGTCCTTTAATTAGGCAGGGGCATTTTTTCCATTTTTATGCAA
Organism: Eubucco bourcierii; assembly: GCA_013396675.1. Classification (NCBI taxonomy): domain Eukaryota; kingdom Metazoa; phylum Chordata; class Aves; order Piciformes; family Ramphastidae; genus Eubucco; species Eubucco bourcierii. The sequence continues at coordinate 473,181 of VWZE01018311.1, forward strand.
ATCTTCAGTACTGGGCTTTAAAAGCAGAGGACCATTACTCTCCAATAAGTTTGGGGGTTTTGGTAGAACTGTTTGCAGTCTGCAGTACTTGCAAGGTGTGGAAAGGAACTTCATGCTCAGATCATACTCTCCTAAAGCAAAAGACATCTCACCTCTGCTTGTAAAGGAAGTCTTATAAAATGAATTAGTAATTAGCAGGAAGAACTCTTCACCTGCAATGAGCAACGGACTGAGGTTTCCTCTTAACAGCAGGAGAGCAAGTCAAAAAGATTGTATTCTGGCAGACTAAACTGATAAAGAGGTTTCATTTCCTTGCTGCCCTTATCAGTAAATTTTGGTAACAGGATTTTCAGGTTTTGCAAGATTGTACCTTATGGATACACTGAATTCATTTGTTCTTAAAACAAAGCAAATTTGTTTTATCAACTGCAACACACTGAAAACTCATCAGCATTTCACCGGAGCACTAGAAAATTACTAACATTTTTGATAATATATTCAATTCAATACTCACTTTGCTTACCATCTCCCTTAACCTCACATACAAAATTTTTGGTGTCAATAAGCTTGCAAAATGTAGGTAAAGCTACTTTTCCAGATATTCTCCTCTTATTATTTCATTTTAAAAAATGAAACAAAAAGAAGCTGCAGTGAACAACTCACTAAACGGTTGCATAAGCAAAGTGAGAGGAAACTTCAGAGGGAAGAATATGCATTTGGCTTTCTCCTACTTGTGCCAGAAAATGTATTTTCTTTCATTTCATATTGATTTTGCACCTATCTGACTGTTAAGCAATGACACAAAACCTCCTAGGATTCCAGTTTCAAAGCTGACAGGAAGAAATCCTTTTTCTGGACCTCCAAAGATCACCACAGCGATTTGTCCTTGAGGAGGACTGAAAGTATTTATGGTAGAAACTAAAAGCAGCACTAACATTTCCGAATGAGATCCTCAGAGTGTGGGATAAGACAGGAGGAGCCTGTGAGTTTACATAAGCAGCCACCCTTTTCAAACACTTGAATGCAAAGTGCCGGTTTTCCTCCCAGATAGTTGGTTTTTTGTCTGAACACAGGTAGCACTGCCAAATGATACCATTTAAATACCATGACTTTGAAGATGACAAAGTGGTAACAAATTAGCAATAAGTGGTAATTAACGTGTTTTGGAGTACTGCTCAGTGGCTAGACAAGATTTAACACTTTCAAACACAGTTAGTTAATCTCTCATTTGTAGGGGAGTGGCTTACTTGCATAAAGGGGAAAAAAAATCACAGGTTTTATTGAGCTAGGAAGTACGAATCAAAATCCTCCTGAAGGCAAGTTAGTTGTAGGTTTAAATTGTTTAGGAAGCAGGATTAAAACTAAAAATTCTTTCATAGAATTTAACAGTCTGCTACCTTTTGCTAGATTAGCTATCTTAAGTAAAAATATGTAATTCTGTTTAAAAATTATGCCAATAAAAGAGCATACGGTTTACCGACTTGATTTTATAAGTGTAAAACTGTTAATGTGCTTAGCAGGACTTCAATCCATAAATTTGAAGAATCATAGAATGGTTTGGGTTTGAAGGGACCTTAAAGATTATCTAGCTTTAACCCCTCTGGCACTGTCAGGGACACCTTCCACTAGACCAGGCTGCCCAAGACCTCATCCAACCTGGCCCTGAACATCTCCAGGGAGGTGGCATCCACACCCTCCCTGGACTATCTGTTCCAGTGTCTCATCACCCTTACTGTAAACAATTTCTTTCAAATATCCAGTCTAAACCTGCCCTCCTCAAGCTTCAATTGTATTAACCACCTTGAGCTAAGAACACAAACCAGAATGAAGTCTTCTCTTCACAGTCAGACCTGAGTTGTATTGAATTCTGATCAATGAACCTGTTGTTGAACCATAGAATCACAGAATAGTAAGGTTGGAAGGGATCTCAAGGATCACCTAGTTCAAATCACCCTGTGCCGCAGGCAGGGACACCTCCCACTAGTACAGGTCACTCATCCAACCTGACTGTTGGGGCCTCGTCCAACCTGACCTTGAACAGCCACAACCTCCCTGGGCAACCTGTTCCAGTGTCTCACCACCCTCACTGGAAAGAACTTCCTCCTGACATCTAGTCTGAATCTTCCCTCTACCAGTTTAAACTCACTGCCCCTTGCCCTGTCATTACGAGACCTTGTAAATAGTCCCTCCCCAGCCTTCCTGTAGCCCCCTTCAGATACTGGTCTCCTGGAAGCCTTCTCTTCTCAGGTGATCTCAGCCACGTTTATAAACATGTAAAGGTTGAGTGCCAAGAGGCTGGAGCCAGGCTCCATAGGGTGATGCCCAATGACAGGGCAAGGGGTAACGGGTGGAAGTTGAGGCACAGGAAGTTTAATGTAAACATGAGGAGGAATTTTTTCCCTGTAAGGGTGACAGAACACTGGAATAGGCTGCCCAGGGCACTTGTGGAGTCTCCCTGCCTGGAGATATTCAAGACCTGCCTGGACAAGTTCCTGTGTGATCTGGTGTAGGTGATCCTGCTCTGGCAGGGAGGTTGGAATGGATGAGCTTTTGAGGTCCCTTCCAGCCTCTGACATTCTGTGATTCTGTGAATCCACCTTAATTTAAGCAAAAATTGTCAAGCTAAACTATCAATGACTCATTAAAATGTTGAATAGAATTTCCCATAAGGGTAAATGGACATGCTGCAAAGCACATGGAACATGACATGCAAAGGTGCTAGATACTGGTTTTACTTTTAAATGGTAGACAGTTGTCATGTAAAGGTCTATGAATGGAATTCTTTAAGAGGTGTGCGGTTTTATGCTTTTGCTGCATGAATGCACTTAAAAACACTTCATCTCCTGTGCATTAGCAAAGGCAGGAAAAGGTCTGTTTTTCCTGCCTCAGAAGAATCATTAAGAAGCCTTCATCTACTCTGGCAATATTTTAATGAAGGTAACATGTTTTTGTGACTGGGCAAGGAACCTAGACTAGGGCACTGCCTAGAAGGGAGGTGTTAAAGCACTATACAATGCTTAGAGCACTGTCAGTACAGTGATGCATGTACCACAGATCATTGATAAGAGGCTGAAGGAAGAAGTAAAGGCCACATGTCCCAGGTCAGGAGCTCAGCCAGAGTCGTAGGCTCAGCCTCAACAGAAAGCTACTTTGAAATGTGATTAACCTTCCTCTTCCTTTGGTGTCTTCCAATGGAACTAAAACGTATCCAGCTTAAAACTAAGAAATGAAATTTATCTGCAGCTCTAATACTATTAAATCTTGAGCCTGATGGCGCTAAAGGATGTGAGTCAGGTTGAACTGCAGTCTGAAGTAGCATCTATGCAGCTGTAAGGTGCAGAGAACATTTGTGTGGTTATTATTTCTGCTGTCACAGAGAGGAGGATACGTTTCACTGCTGACTGCTTTGCTTTTGAAGGAGAAAGCCTTCATCACACTGACTTTTTCTTTTTTTTTTTTTTTTTTTTTTTTTTTGAATGCTCAGTCTAATGCTAATGTTTCAAGGAGCATAACCAGCAGCTGTACTTCCCTGAAAAAAAGCATAACTTCTGGCCACCAGAGAAGACATCACTTTGGGCAAGAAATTGAGGGCTGGACTTTCAACTATTTCTCTCAACCCCAGGAAGAAAACAGCACAGAACTCTACCATAGTTAAGACTTTACACTGAACACTTGCTTTCCAAACAAGAAACAATAAAGACATCAGGCATTGAGTACACACTGCTAGAGAGAGCAGTCTGAGCAGAAAAGGCTTTCCAGTTAGAACATACGGATGTTGACAGAGTTTTTCTAACTATTCCAAAGGGTAGAGAAATCAAATTTCATCCTCTTGTAAAAGGTAGGTTTTATGGGAAAAGCACCCCTGAGAAGATCAAGAGGATGTTTAAGAAATATCTTTCTCTGTTTCTGTGTTTCTGCAACACAACAATATGGTGTACAGTGCCATAAGCCAGTCTTTGGTCAGGTCAGGCTTCTGTTAGAGTAGATTTGGCATGGCTCTCACAGGACACAAACCACAATGGCTGTAAGCTAACTTCTTATCCTTCTGTTCTCAGCCTGTTCTGGGGAATGCCCATATTCCTGACCTGTTCAAGACATCTCTTTTGCCTCTAACCAAAGCATCCATTCCGGTGCTTTTGTGAGCTGATAAATGGCTGTCATGCTGGTCCCATTCTCTTCAACACTGTGCTCTCTTGTCATACTTACAACACTCTGCTTTAACACTGCTGCTGCTTTAACCTCTTTCCCACACTCCACATGCCATGTCTTGCCAAGCAACACCTAGAAAGCAGCTTTGCCACTATGCTTCAACCCGACTTCCCTTCAAGAAGTTCAGGATTTTTAAGTCTTTATTACACTCTAGACATTTCCCTGTCTAGGGTGCAAAGTGAGGATGAAGCTGCTAAACAGAAAAGCAGTGCTAAACACTCCAAACCTTTCAGGCTACACAATTTCATGAAGATTCTGTAGAGAAACCTTGGTTACCCAAAAATTTATTATTTTCCTTCCTTATTTTTGTTTTTATTTCACTGATGATATAGCAAAAGTGATACTTCCTTACAATGTATTTTCTATAACTCACTCTTCAATTACAATGTAAATTCAAAATCTAGCAGCTTTCAGAGACTTTAGAGCATTAATTTCAGTGACTACCTTATGAATAATACCAGGATATCTGGAATTAGAGCTTGAACTGTATTCTTAAAAACTACTATCCACGGAAGTAACCATTTTTCACATGGTTAAGTCTCTGTACTTCTAATTACCTTTCTGTGCCTGCACCACTTCGTCATCTGAGTCCTTTGGAACAAAAACCTCTTTTATAGCAATTAAATCATTCTTCACAGACTCCAACTGCTCTCCATCAAGTGTTGCTAAATATGACTGAATCTGTAAAAGAAAGGACAGTAAGCATTCCTAACCAAAACAGTGCATGTCTTCAATGCTAATTTAGAGCCTGATACCAAAATAGGCTAAAAATTTTTAAATCCCATTACATTCTAAACTTCCAATATAGTTCTCATCAACAATATTTGTTGAATATCACAAAAATTACACCAACTTTGCAAGATCATCAGGTCTCTACCTTCTCTCAGAACAAGTTTTGAATTATGAATCTATGGTTTAATTGTAAACTCCAACAAGCATTTTGTGATTGCTTGGATGAAAACAGCAGGCAAATAAGAGTGTGAGCAGATCTGATACTCTGAGACTTCACAGAAAGAGGTGGGAGAAGACTAGTATCTCTCCTTCAAAATACATCCAACATTATTGACAGTCTGTCTGTTCTGAAGAATGTATTGACAGGTCTTTGCATGTCCCTAGTATCTGCAAGTCCCTGTGTATCTAACTGGGTGGTATGACTAAGAGAGAACGAAACATTCTTTGAACAACTGTTTGCTTGCACCGCAGTGATATGGTGCCAATTCCATGCTTAACATCTTTCCTTATTCAAGGCCAGACTGGATGAGGCTTTGAGCAGCCAAGTCTAGTTGAAAGGTGTCCCTGCCATGGTGGGGAGGCTGGAGCAGATGATCTCTAAGGTCCCTCCCAACCTATGCCATTCTATGATAGCCCTCTCTGCTTCTGGAAGCCAAGAGAAATATCTTCTTTTCCCTTGACAAAAATTTTGCTTTTAGGGTTATTTCAGGGGTTGCTTTTTTGTAAGTTTGCTTGACATTAAGTGCAGTCAGGCTTGGAGAAAGATGGATTCTCTAATGCTTCTCCTTGATGAGTCCAGCTCATCTACTTGGCATTAACACCAAGATAAAGTTGAGAGACCCAGCTCAGGTTGTGAAGGACTACCTAGGGATTTTTTGTCCCTCTTAATAGCATTATCCATTTCATAGGATTGACTGGCAAGATTTTTTAATGGAAACTGAAAGAAAAATTAAGATAAAAGGCTAAAAATATTTTCAAATCTCTGCTATTAGGAGCACATAGGACATTAGCAATGCTTCCATTCTCACTTGTACTCCTCCTGTGGCTTTTGGGCTGTTCATATAGGTCTCAAGCTGACAGTAGTGTAAATATTTTGTGTTGTGTGTCTGTATGATAGTAGGAATACTTCTCAGGGAATTGGACTTGTTGACCCACACAGTTGCATTTAGTCCTGCTGGGAGTGAATAGGACAATGATCAAGGAGTTATCTAGGATGTAACCAGAAACGCAACAGAAACCTCATAGTAACAACCTGCACAAGTATGACTTATCTTGTGGTATTTCACAGTAAAAGAAAAATAGTGTTAACACATGCAACTAGCCTGAATTTGTTTACTACTGATCTCTTTTTCGTGTGGTTTTCTTTGTTTTGTTTTTTTGTAGTTGTATTTTTTTTCCCCAAGAAACAAGTCCTTGAACTTTACATATTGGTTTTGAATTTGTCATTTTTTGTTTAGCCATAATCGGAAAAACTCAAAACCAATATGATTAGTATGTACCTTGCTGTTATTAATATAAGCTTCTTTGATATGTGAGAGTAAAGCAAACATCTTTTTTTTTTTAAATAAGCTGGTTATTTCTTATTAAATAAGGATATCTAATTAAAAACCCCTAAAAAAGTAGAATATTTTAAGAAATTTATTCAGAAAACTGTTTCAGGACAAAATACCACTGCTGAGAATCTACAAAATTCTATTCATCTGCTGTCAGAAACCTACTGATCTACTAGCAGAGTCAAAAAAATAAAGACAAAGTGAATTTAAAAATGTGTTTATCCTAGAGGCCTAGTAATCTTAGCATCTTCTTCACAGACGTATTTACATTCTTCCAGTCATGCTATCTTGGGGTAGTTTTATGTAACTTTAACAGCATAAAGAAGGGTTACTAAGTAAATAAGTTATTTGTAATTATTTTTTATTCACTAGCCTCCAGGTGTAGATTTCCTGGATGTGCCAGTGCTTGACACAAACCCAGAAGACCTTAACCTTTCTGCAAATTCTGAAAAGACATCCACATAGTTTGACAAGCTGAAAAATGCACTGTGTATGGCCCTAAAAAAAAGCTTTCAATTATGAAGTGGGTTGCTTTGAATTAATCTTGGGAGTTAAATTTGGGCTATGTTGAGACTGATTTTCTGAAGGCAAGGCCTGACTATGGGACCAACCCAGCTTTCTCTGAAGCTGATGGAAAACATACTGTTCATTCCACAGGCATGCAGAGTGAAATTAATATGAAGACCAATTTTTCACCACCCATTTTGATTTATGCTGTCTGCATACTGTACCTTGGCTTCACTTTCATTCGACAGGATTTCCAGAGCTTCAAGGTGAGATAAACCTTGGAATTCATCAAAAAGTAGTCCATAATGTGCTGTTCTTTCAACTGTAACTTGCTGGGCCCGCCTCTGTTTCTCCTTTTCTTTAGCTTCTCGCAACAGCTGCAAAAAACAGACATCATTCCTGTTGTTTTATTGGTACTGCTGTAGGTATGACAGATTTTATTACTGTCTGCTTTTGCTCCTCTAGGAAGTGGTAATGAAATCTGGGACTGTATCGCACCTGCAGAGCTGAAATTTGAGGGCTGAAATATTTATCTTCTTTCCTGATAAACTTCTCTAATAAAGTATTTCAGTAGGATTCCAAGTGTGTTTTTCCCACTGGCAACTGCTAACCATCTTTTTTAAAGCGCAATGAATAAACAAATCATCCTGCTTGTGTACTCTAAAGTATCGCCAGCTACGGATACCAGGCCATAACTTTAGCCACCAATTACAATCAAAGAACAATTACAAGGACTGCTTTCAAGGATGCAGCCTTAAAGACTCATCCCATCCATCAGAGACCACAAAATGGGACAAATATTATTTTCAGGACCTACTTACCTACTTGCATAAATAATGCACCTATAGAAGTATTTTCTCTAAGACATTTTTAGCAGATACTAGGTCAGGTTTATGTGATAGCAGGACTGAGAGAAAAGACTGACCCATTAAAGGAGGACTTGTACCAAAGGTAGGGCAGAACTACTCTCCATATACTTGAGGATACATGGTAGTGACCTTGTACACTTCTCTTAATGTATAAGAATAATGTATAGACTAGAATTTAGACCTTTCTTCTGTTCCCAGGAAGGAATGGTCTCCCATATGAATCTGCTACAGTAGAATTGGTAAATAAATTTGAACTGCATCTTAAGTCACATACAAGCCTCTGAATACAGACAAAGTCTTGCCATTTACACCACTTGCATCCTTCTAAATTTCTACCACATTGCCTTCAGCTCCTCCTTTGTTACAAAAGACTGATGATGATAGACTTTTTAGTCCCCACCTTCAACAGACCTCTCAGAAAGATTTAGATGCAAATCACTGAAAAGGAAACCCTGTGTTATATGACCTCTGAGAACTCATTTAGGTCACTTTCTGCCTCAGATACTATGTGTGAATTCATGCATATTGTTTAGGAAAGTATTCCCCAAAGCCCATTTTAACACATGGGTTTAACAAAAAGTTACTTGCTTTTGGCTTGCTACAGCACTATAAATCTGTTCACACTTCAAATGACAAACCCTAAAGATGAAGTATCTCATTAAAAGAAAAATACCTTACTCCTTTCTACAAGCAATTAAACATGTAGTAAAATCAAAGGTTTTCAATGTTTATTGATTTCCACAGCCTCTCTCCTCTCAGTGTCTGGAGAGCTAAAATAATTTCATATTGACAGTGATTATACTTCTGTTTTTATCATGCCTGATTTTTTAAAGCATGATGGTGTAAGGGTACCATTAGTTTAGATGGGCATTAAAATATAACTTTTTATAGCTTTGGTTCCTAATGAAACAAGCTTTAATTCCTAATGACACATATGTCATACTCCAGTACTACTTACTTGCAAGGAAAGTTATATAGTGATGTTTATGCTGGAAGGTATCAATCTACAGCTGTTACAAAACAACTAACAATTTGATTCCGTCTCCAGAGTCTAATGATTGATCACCACATATACTAGCTGATTAAAATCAGCTATTGCACATCTGATTATGCAGAAAAGATGATCTTACATTATTTTTTGTGCTTCTGTCATGAAAAATGAACTGGAGCAAATATAACATTTATTTTCATCAGCCTAGCCAATATCTACTGCAATAAATAAAGCCTTTCCCTCCCTGAGGTATCTGAAATTCTGGAAGAGTAATATGAAGCTGCATTGACAGATCTGTATTTAAATAAATCCAACCTGAGATAGAGAAACTGTTCTTGCCATCAGGGTTTTGGTTCTCTTAAATCCAGGATCACTTTCTGCAAGGACATTCATGGTTGTCTTCCCAATAAATTCCAAAGCATCTAAGCCTCCAGATAATACACTTTTCCCCTGTATGAAACAACGCAATGTGGTTATTTTCTTTCAACTTTATGCTTATATGAACTGTAAAGACTACTGCTGTTGCTGACATGTCTTTGAACATTCAGCTCTCTAGATTTTCTATGCTTTAACTTACAAATGGATTTACAGATTTATAAAATTATGTTACTGCTTTCTGAATTCATTTTCAAAAAGGAAAAAAATTAACTATACAAAGAATCACATTGGAAGGAATGAAACACCTGTTGACAAGAAAAAAAATGATGACTAATACCACCTTAATTACATCCAAAGTGGCGTTTAGTCTGTGATATGAATCATACGGAGCTAAAGTTCACCATGACCAGGATGATCCTGCCTTACCTAACTGATTTCTAAAATTTTGGGTGTTGGACTAGATGATCTTCAAAGGTCACTCCCCACCCCTGTCATTCTGTGATTCTGTGACTCTTGCAATGACTCTGGAATTGTCTATACAGTTGCTTTTCCTGTGGCATTAGCCCTCATTCACAATTTTTCATACACAGCAAAGAAGAATTTTAACTGGCTAAATATTTTCATTTTCATCTGAATTATGCATCTGCCAGATACTCTAATGATGTAACCTGATATATAATGGAAAACCCTACTTAAATCTCCAGCGGCATTACAAGCAACTTACTGAGCCTTTAAATTATTCTGTTTGTTTGGTGACTCTTGCCACTGTGGTACAGCAGCCTCTCTAGGTTTGCCTAAGAGCATATTTCCCTTATTTGCAAATCTTAAACACTCAAGTAATTTTACTGGTGTCCAGCTCTCATAAAGCCTGTGATGATTCAGATTCTGCAGCAACAGAAATTTCCCTCTGCTCCCAAAATCTTTGATATTTGAGTGACGAAGCACTCAGGGTGAACAGCATATGAAGTGAAAAGGAATTGCCACTTTGTAAAACATGCTCAATGGGGAGTTAAGTCTTCTCTGATTTTTTGACCCAATGTTTAAAGTCTCTTGTAACTGCAAGGGAAACATCCTACTGAAGAGCTCAGAGGAAAGCATTTGCTCTGGTAATAGCAAGTGAAAAACGCTGTGGAAGAAGATGACACAAAAATTGATTTGGAAACAGCATGCTACAGGAGTTTGCAAAAGCTGAAACAGAGAAAAACCGAAAGAAAGAAGTGCAACACACGGAATATGTGCATGGAGTGTAACAGGAAAGAACCATGAACAGAAGTTTGCAATCAGCCCACCTTCTGGGATGGCTAATATGAAATGACAGACTAGATAAAGAGGTAAAGAGAAGGGCCAGAATTTAGCATAAGCCTTAAGATAAGCAAATGGAGTATTTTCTTATTTTATCTGCCTTCAGAAATGATATCAAATCTTATCATACTTTCTCTGGAAGGACTTCACTGTAAAAAAAAAAAATATTAGATGATGATGGTAGCATAGCTGTAAAAAAAGATTTCCCAAGAATTTGCAGAATTCTGCATAGTTTAAGAGAAGATCTTTCACTACAGTTGGTGTCAAAGTTGGAACGGACTTAGTTGTGTTTGACTTTTCTTTTTTAAACTGGATACAATTACTCTGCCCTGTAAGAGACTAAAAGAGCCTTACAACAGAGCTGTTTTCACAAAGAACTACAACTTAACAAATGTGACCTACAGTAAAGCTGCAGCTAAAAATGATGAAGAATAACCAGAGCATAGAAGGCAGCTAGTATGACTCACTGTGTTCTGGACAGCATTTGTGATAGCTGACAACATGCCACGAGATCCAGATGAAGGAGAAGCAGGAACGTTCTCAGAAGAGCTTTGGTCCAGGCAATCTGTTTCTGACAAAAGAAAAAAAAAATATCCATAATCAACAGATTTTCAGCTCTACAAGTCACAAATCCTGGATTCTGTGATCAAAATCTCAAAGTTTTGTAAACTTGGACTAATTTGGCAGTTTCAAAGAATTTTGTCCAATTTCAATGAACTTCAACTTACGTATAATTGGTGCTTCAGCTGCAGGAGGCTCTGCTGTCTCCAAAGGTGCTGAACTTGTATTATGAATTCTTAAAGTAGTTCCTGCTTTTTCCTTTACTGCTGTTATCCCATGACCTGCAGCAGAAGCATATTTGACATGATGTGATTTTGAAAACTAACAGTGATTACTAACAGTGTACAGTATTCTTATACTCCACAACAATCAGAATTAACTACCAAACTTACCTCAATGGCTTAATTTTTTTTCTAGGTTAATAATTCACCTTTCCATTCTATCTGGTATATTAACTGACTAGAAATGATAAAGCTGGAATATAGTACAAACAACAATGAATCTGAGATGTAAAATCAGTTTCAGTGGTACATGTGAGTTTAGTTCCCCACTTTTCAAAACCCTAAATATTCTATTACAGGTAGTTTAAAGAGACTCTGACGGTCCTCCTAATGCTGCAGGGTTGTCCTTCTCTAGTTTACAGAAATCTAGAACAATTAACCATTAACAATTAATGGGTGATTGCAGAGCTGGAGTAAGGCATCTGGTTCCTCAGTTTCCTGCATAGGTGCTATGCTAGGAATACTAACCCAGGCCCTCAGATTTATTCAGGTTTTAAGCTCCTCAGTTGCTCATTAGAAGTAAAATTCTAAAGTCTCTCTCCAAAGCTGCTATTTAAATATACTCTGTGAAGCCTGTTGGCGTCAGATGACCCAGACAGAATTACTGTTCCAGTGGTAGCTGATCTCCAACAGATACTTTGCTGCCTTTGCCTGGTGGAGTGATGACTCCCTAACTCTCCATTCTATTAAAGCAGTATAGATTAATGAAAAGAGTGTATTTTACTAGTGGTTTCATCTGATTACTTTGACTGAACCAGATTGCTTTGCTGCTTTTCTGCACAGTTTATTTTCACTAGCAGACCACACAGATTGGTAGTATCTCACCACAGGATAGGGTAAGATTGCCTGGTAGTCTGCAAAAGGAGGCAGTACTTCCTGATCTGCATCAGCTCTAGCTGAAAAATGCTGCCCTTAAGAAAGAATACCCTCACCCTGTTTGCTCTGCTCTGGATATAGCCACCAATATCTTTGGGGGAGGTGGAGTAGATTACTTTTGGAGGTCACTTCCAGACTAGACCATTCTATGATTCTGTGAGTCAATGATTCATGATATGCTTCTTTCATTACAAGAAACTCAGAAAAGTTTCTGTACATCTGCTGAGACACAGGAAGTAAACAACCAACCAAACAAGCAGTATTTCTTTCCAACACAAAATGAAACAGCTTCAGTGACTCTGTTTGTTTTTTTTTTTCTTGCACAGTTTGTCATTACTTCATCTCGTGTAAATCTGATTACTTCTAGCAGCAGAATGACACAGAGTGCTGTAACCATCTGCCTACTCGTGAGGCCTATTAATGTCAATTTCATACTTTGCTTTGTTACCTTAAACTAAACTCTGCATAGATAAATGATTTCAGAAAACACATTAATACAGATGCTCAGGCAGATGCACAAACAGCTAAGGAAGGAAGTTACACATGATTCACTGAGTGTTGCCCACACTTTCCCACAACTGTGTACACTTTCTGTCAGAAAAGTTCAAAGCATCTTTTCTGAATTATCTTAGTTTCTTAGCTACAACAAAATATCCTTATCATTTGCCAGCGCTCTGTAGTGTTCTGAATACAGATATACAGGCACATAGAGGGGTATGGGCGTAGTCATACAAACACACTTTTGAACAACTGAATAAAAGAAGATGCAGCAAAACCATTTGAAATGGAGTAGGAAGAAGAAAAGCTTAGACTTGGGATTTGACGATTTCCAGACAGGTTGCACATCAGGTGCTCTACGAATTCAATAATAAATATACTCCAGAAAACATCCGTGAAGCAGCACTGCTGAGAGATCACCTACTAGAAAACTGAAGTATCTGGAGGTACACACAAGGAATGCATGTTCTCTAAGGAAAAGATGAGAAGAAATAAGGAATTTTCTATATGACAACATGGAGCTGCATGAGGTCCTGATGTTTTACACTGAAACTAGGTGTGAAGGTTTGGGAGTTACCCACCCCCCCACACTTTGTAAAATGACCCAGACTAGAACTCAGCCGGCTGGAAGTTAAATGATGAAGCTCTATTTACAGCTTTGCACAATGTACAGCAGATATTTACACTACAGACAGAATATTTACAGAAATATACAAGTAAAAGGTAATACAGAAACACAACTCTCCTCCCAGAAACCAGAGACCCCAGGAGGGGCTCCCAACCACCCTTCCACCTTCTCCCCACCCCTGTACCTTACCCCAAGGTTTGCCTTACGTGCAAGGTAAATTAGGAGGATCAGCCAGGGGGGTTAGAAGAAAAGTGGTTAGTGAGGATTAATCAGCATACAGGAGCCAGAGCCCAGAAACTGCTAGATCCCACCAGCAGCTCCTGCTCCAGCAAGCGACAGAGAGAGACCGACTTATCTATTGTTTTGGTTAGTGTTCCCAAACAATTCTCCAGCAAGCGTATGAGTGAAGTAAACATCATGATGTTTTCCTTTCACAGCCTATAGTGTAATTTTCTCTATTTAAAATATTCTAATTAGCCTCAAACCAGCACACTAGGCAGGTAAATGCTTTTATCTCTCTAAAGAAAATATGACCTTTATCTATTTTATCCGATGTATTACAAAATGTAGCAGTACATCCAGCTGTACAAGACATAGGTTTTGGTACCACAGTGATTTAAGCCATTGCTGGACAAGTATAGAAGCACAGAAGCATAGAATGATCAGGCTGGAAAGGACCTTCAAAGGACATCTAGTCCAACCCCCTCGCAGTAAGTAGGGACATCCTCAACTAGATCAGCTTGCCTGGAGGCCTCACCTTGAATACCTCCAGGGAAAGGGTCTCAGCCACTTCCCAGGGCAACCTGTTCCAGCACTCCACCACCTTCATAATAAACAACTTCTTGTCCTTTGCAAAATCTGTTCCGGTTCAAATAGTGGAAATCAGTGTACTGCTTAGTCAGATCCCAACCTCCTGTACATTTTAATTGACTCAATGAAAATATTAGCAGGAATAGATTCTGAAGTAATTTATGTACTGTCCAAATTCCTGAGACTCATTTTATTAACTGTTAATTGTACTTTTAAACTAATGTAATAGACACCCCGTGTTATTTCCATTTCTTCTGCTCACAACTTTTTAAATGAGCAAAAGACTTCTATTCTTTCATCCCTTCATTCTTAACAACTTGACTTTTTCATCCTGTAATTAGTAAAAAAACATAACTATCAAAATTAAGCAAAAAAAATTTTATCTGTCTGTGAAAGTTACATTTCCCTTTTTTTTTTTTCCTGTATTGCAACACATTTTAGTTTTCTGGTTTATATTCTCTAATTTGCTTCTCAGATTTTCAGACAAGCTCATACTTCAAAAAAAGGAGGTGATATTTACAGAGTTATAAAAGGTAGCATTTTCAAGGCCGTGGTTACATACTCTAGAATGATAAAATGATACAAAAATATTTCCCTCCAGCTAGGAGTGGTTTTGCTGAATTAAGCTGCATGGTATCTATGTTTGCAACAACAAAAACAGGTGAGACAACAACAGTACCACAACTGAAGCAAGTCAGCACTGCTTGATACACATGCACAAACACAGCAGGAGCTTGTGTTGCTCTGGAAATGAAAATAATTACTTGTAATTTCAAAAGGCACAGAAACAGAAGAGGTTATGGGAGATAAGCCTACACTGTAGAGATAAAAGCACATGGGCTTTCCTACTCTGAGTGTGATAATCATTTAGGTACACCTCTGACACCACCATTTACTCATCTCCAGCAGCAGAGACAAAAGAGTTGTGCAATGGGTAATGCTAACATTTTTCCTGTGGTGTTGTCCTTGGTTTTTTGGACTACATGACCCCTTTTCTTTCTCTTGGCTAGCAATTTCAGCAGGATGTTGCTGTTCATCTTGTTAGCTGGAATCTTTCATTTGAAAAGGAAAGTTTTCTAAGCATGCCTAAAAATGTGGTCTGCCTTTGGGTTTGCCTGATCTGCCCAAGGCCAGATTACAGTGCTGACAAATGCTTTAGTTAGATACATCGCATTTCACTTTAGGCTCTCTTATCTTCCTCCTTCCAGCTTAGCAGCTTCAGATTCTGTGCAGAGCTGAAAGGGGCCACAGACACCTCCAGAGGCAGTTCAGCACATCTGAAATCTGAATCGTTCCTTCCAGAAATTGCTGTCCCTTGCCAGTTCAGCACACCCTGACAGATGCTTCAGTGGTACAGATGGGGAGGAAGAGTTTGAGATTTCATTTCATCTTGTTCAAGCTAAAGATGAAGACCTAGGTCTTAAATTTGCCTCTGACCCTAACTGAGGAAACTAAAGATGGCTGGGGGGAATCACTCTAAGGTATAAAATACAGATATGAGGAAAAGCCATCTGTGCTCTGGGTTTGTACACTGGAAAAAAAAGAGACTGTATTGTGCTCACTGTGAGGCTATCCAACTGGCATTCCAAGGCCTCAGGAAAATTGTCTTCCTTGTAGTTAGAACAAAACTAGGTTAGATTCTAATAATCCTTACACTACCCAGTCTGTAAATCAGGAACAACACCAACGTATTTGCATTTCCTTTCCACAGAGACTTCAGTTTAAGCTGTGCAATGCTAATTATTACATATATAGACATGTAATAATCTTCAAGCTCATAAACGTAGCACATCAAAAGCAACATTTCATTCTGTCGTACTAACAAGAAGTTTTCAGCATACCAGGAAGAACTATGAGTGTCTGACTCTACTAGGTGAAGACCTAGATAAGGAATAAACACAAGCACAAAATAATCAAGATAGTAGATTACTCACAAACAATGAATGAGAGAGATGCATGAAGTCGCCCTATAGTATGACTTTCGGAGACCATGTAAATTAAATAGCAGGGCTCCATTTTTCTAAACCTTTCATTGTGCAAGAGGTAGTAACAGATGTAGTAGTAACTAGAGGTAAAAAACCCCAAACTTACATGGACTAAAGCACATGCATACAACATGACAAAGAAGACACTCAGCTTGGAAGTGCAGCTTGTTGAGTCCCACCACCTAAGCACTTTATGAATCATAGAATCACAGAATGGCTTAGGTTGAAAGGGTGCTTAGAGGTCATCTACTCCAATCTCCCTTCCATGGACAGGGATACCTCTCAACTAGACTTGGCTGCTCAAGGTCTCATCCAACCTGGCCTTGAACATCCCAGGGAGGAGGCATCCACAGGCTCCCTGGGGAGCCTGTTTGAGAGTCCCTCCCCTGTACTCAAAGAACGTCTTCCTAAGATCCAGTCTAAATCTACTTCCCTCAGCTTCAAACGATTCGCCCTTGTCCTAACGCCAGATGCTCTCACGAGAAGTCCCTCTCCAGGGATCCCTTCAGGTATCAGAAGGCAGTTATAAGGTCCCCTTGGAGTCTTCTCTTCTCTAGGCTGAACAACTCCAGCTGTATCAGCCTATCCTCATAGCACAGAATGCTATGATTCATTGATATAAAACAATACAATGCAGGAAAGGCAAGGCTAAGCTGATCTAAAGGCTTCTTGTTGTTGGTATGGGAAGTTCTGCTGCTTCCATGTTTACAGGATCACAGGATGTTAGCAGTTGGAAAGGACCCAAAGAGATCATTGAGTCCAACCTCCTTGTCAGAGCAGGACCATACAATCTAGCTCAGGTCGCAGAGGAATGCATCCAGACGGATGTTCCACGTGTCCCTTCTGCTCGCCCTGGCATTTATCTCAGTGAACTGCTTCAAGGAACTGAAGTGGCAAAAAATGGATTTCTCTCTCCTCTGGAGTTATCATAGAATCATTAATGTTGGAAAAGACCTCCAAGACCAACAAGTCCAACTAACAACCCAACACCACCATTCCCATCAAACCATGTCCTGATGTACCATTCTTATACTTAATGGTAGTCTTGTTTTCTGAACTGGATTACTGGGAGCTCAGAGAAATACAAGCACTGGCACAGGGAGAAGGAAGAACCCTGCAAAGAGAAGAGAGGTACAGCACCACACAGTCCCGTGGCTGCTAGCTATTAGTTTGGCTGAGCTGCAATGGCAACCAACTGCTACAGCAGTTTTATCAACACTGTAACTATAAGATTGGATGGTGCAATTGCTGATTTACTAAAAAAACACAATTTAAAAGAAAGAGGGTAAAATGCTGGCAGTAAGTACAAGTTGTGTCTCCATATCACAGCAAGCCTACTTCACAGTATCACGGTATCACCAGGGTTGGAAGAGACCTCAAAGATCATAAAGTCCAACCCATCACCACAGACCTCAAGACAAGACCATGGCACCAAGTGCCATGTCCAAATGCACCTCTAACACCTCCAGGGACGGTGACTCCACCACCTTCCTGGGCAGCCCATTCCAGTAGCCAATGACACTCTCAGTGAAGAACTTTCTCCTCACCTCAAGCCTAAACTTCCCCTGGCTCAGTTTGAGACTGTCTCCTCTTGTTCTGGTGCTGGTTGCCTGAGACAAGAAGGTAACCTCCTCCTGGTTACAACCACCCTTCAGGTAGTTGTAGACAGCAAGAAGGTCTCCCCTGAGCCTCCTCTTCTCCAGGCTAAACAATCCCAGCTCCCTCAGCCTCTCTTCATAGGGTTTGTGCTCAAGGTCTCTCACCAGCCTTGTTGCCCTTCTCTGGACATGCTCAAGCACCTCAATGTCCTTCTTAAATTGAGGGGCCCAGAACTGGACACAGTACTCAAGGTGTGGCCTAGCCAGTGCGGAGTAGAGGGGCAGAATGACCTCCCTGCTCCTGCTGGCCACACTATTCCTGATTGCAGGTCAGGTTGCCATTGGCCTTCTTGGCCACCTGGGCACACTGCTGGCTGATGTTCAGGTGGGTGTCAATCAGCACCCCCAGACCCCTTTCTGTTTGGCTGCTCTCCAGCCACTC
>VWZE01018312.1:9131-20270 GCA_013396675.1 Eubucco bourcierii
AAAAAAAAAGAAGGGGGGGGGGGGAGGGTGGGTTTAAGAAAGTGATATCAAAATGTCATCTATCAGCTCTAAATATTTCAGCTGAAGTTTTCCTGCCAGTCCTAAATGACAACACAGAAAGTCACATAGGAAAGTCTGGTAGTGGCAAAGAACTTCCCTCTTTTATTCAAGATAGTTGCTGTTTGTGCCAGAAATAGCCTGAATTATCAGCAAGGAAACCAGAGCAGGATTTGGAACTAGATGGTCCTTGTGGTCCCTTCCAACTCTGACTGATATATGCTGCCTCCAGCCCAGCCTGACCTAGAATCATATTATCATAGAATGGTAAGGTTGGAAAGGACCTCAAGGATCATCNATTCCAAGCCCTTGTCAATAGTCCCTCCCCAGCCTTCCTGGAGCCCACTTCAAATATTGGAAGGTCACTCCAAGCTCTCCTGGAAGCCTTCTCTTCTCCAGGCTGCAGAGCCCCAACTCTCTCAGCCTGTCCTCACAGCAGAGCTGCTGCAGCCCTCATCCTTGTGGCCTCCTCTGGACCTGCTCCAACACTTCCATGTCCTTCCTGTGCTGAGGGCTCCAGAACTGCACACAGGACTCCAGGTGGGGTGTGACAAGAACAGCATAAAGGGGTAGAATCCTCTCCCTTGCCCTGCTGCCCACACTGCTCTTGATGTAGCCCAGGACTCGGTTGCTGCCTGGGCTGCTTGCTCACACTGCACTGACCTCCAGGGCTTTCTCCATAGCTGGTCTGCTGACCAGGTCTGGAATGAGTAATAACCACAGAATGGTAGAGGTTGGAAGGGACCTCTGGAGATGATCCAGTCCAACCCTCATGCCAAAGCAGGGTCACGCAGAGCAGGTCACACAGAAACTTATCCAGATGGGTCTGAAAAGTCTCCAGGGAACGAGACTCCACGACCTCTCTGGGCAGCCTGCTCCAGGGCTCCAGCACCCTCACAAAAAAGTTTTCCCTCCTGTTGAGGTGGAACTTCCTGGGTTCCAGTTTGTATCCCTTGCCCCTTGTCCTGTCACAGGATACAAGAGCCTGGCCCCTGCTTTTTGTCCCCCACCCTTCAGATATTTTTAAACCTTGGCAAGATCTCCTCTCAGCCTTCTCTTCTCCAGGCTAATCATCCCCAGGGCTCTCAGCCTTTCCTCACCACACAGATGTTCCAGACCCTTCAGCAGCCTCTTAGCCTCTGCTGAACTCTCCTCAGTCCTTCTGGGGAGCCCAGAGCTGGACACAATGCTCCAGATGTGGCCTCACTTAGCCAGAGTAGAGAGGGAGGAGAAGCTCCCTGCTGGCCACACTCTCTGAATGCACCCCAGGCCACCATTGCCCTTCCTGGCCATGAGTGCACATTGCTGTGCCATGGATAACTCACTGCCCACCAGCACTCCCAGCTCCATGGAGCTGCTTTCCAGCAGGGCAACTCCTAATCTGTACTGGGGCCCTGGGGTTGTCACTCTGCAGGTGCAGGTCTCTGCACTCACACATCACATATTACACACGACACACGCAATACACACAACACGTCACATGTCACGCTACACACGTCACACACGCCCACATTACACACACGTCACACATTACACACGTTACACACACCCACACTACACACGTTGCACCCACACACGACACACCCACACGTTACACACGTCACACACGCACCCACGTGAACACATTACGCAAGTCACACCCACACTACACACATCACACCCACATGCACGCATTACACGTGTCACGCATGCATTGCGCACGCATTGCACGCGTCAGGCGCACGCATTGCACGCGTCAGGCGCACGCATTGCACGCGTCACGCACGCATTGCACGCGTCAGGCGCACGCATTGCACGCGTCACACGCATTGCACGCGTCACACGCATTGCACGCGTCACACACGCATTGCACGCGTCAGGCACACGCATTGCACGCGTCAGGCGCACACACACACACACATTACACATGTCATTTACCTGGATCTGAGCAAAGCCTTCAACCCTGTCCTGCACCACATCCTGCTCTCCAAGCTGGTGAGACATGGGTGTGATGGGTGGGCCACCAGATGGATAAAGAAGTGGCTTGATGGTTGCACCCAAAGAGTGGTTGCCCGTGGCTCCGTGTCCAAGTGGAGGCTGTGCCAAGCAGAGTCCCTCAGGGATCAGCCCTGGCACCAGGTTTGTTCAATGTCTTTGTTGGTGCCGTGGGCAGAGGCATTGAGTGCAGCCTCAGCAAGTTTGCTGACTACACAGAGCTGTGTGGTGCAGCTGACAGGCTGGAGAGCAGAGATAGCATCCAGAGGGACCTGGAGAGGCTGCAGAGTTGGGCACAAGCCAACCTCAGGAGGTTCAACAAGACCAAGGGCAAGGTCCTGCAGCCGGGTTGAGGCAATCCCAAGCACCAATCCAGGTTGGGCAGTGCCTGGCTGGAGAGCAGCCCTGAGGAGAGGGGCTTGGGGGTGCTGGTGCATGAGAAGCTCAACATGAGCCAGCAGTGTGCACTTGCAGCCAGAGAGCAACCAGAGCCTGGGCTGCAGCAGGAGAAGTGTGGCAAGCAGGTTGAGGTAGGGGATTCTGCCCCCCTGATCTGCTCTGGTGAGACCTCACCTGGAGTACTGCAGCCAGTTCTGGAGCCCCTGGGACAAGAGGGATGTGGAGGTGCTGGAAGGTGTCCAGAGAAGGACCATGAGGATGAGCAGAGGGCTGGAGCTGCTCTGCTGTGAGTAGAGACTGAGGGAGTTGGGGTTGCGCAGTCTGGAGAGGAGAAGTCTCCCAGCTGAGCTTCTTGTGGCCTGAAGGGAGCTACAAAAAAACTGGGGAGGGACTTTTTAGGTTCTCAGGGAGTGACAGGACTGGGGGGAATGGAGCAAAGATGGAGATGGGGAGATTCAGCCTGGAGGTGAGGAGGAAGTTCTTGAGCATGAGAGTGAACCCATTCCAGAGCCTGGAATGGGTTGCCCAGGGAGGTGGTTGAGGCTCCATCCACGGAGCTGTTTAAGGCCAGGTTGGATGAGGCTCTGGGCAGCCTGATCTAGGGTAGGGTGTCCCTGCCCATGGCAGTGGGGTTGGAACTGGCTGATCCTTATGGTCCCTTCCAACCCTGACTGATTCTGTGGTTCATCAATGTTCATAGAATCATAGAATGGTCTGGGTTGGGAGGGATCTCCAAAGCTCATCTATCCCAACCCCCTCTGCAGCCAGAAGGGACATCCCCAACTAGATCAGGCTGCCCAGAGCCTTGTTGAGCCTCACCTTGAATGTCTCCAGGGCTGGAACCTCGAGCAGCTCCCTGGGCAGCCTGTTGGAGTGTTCCATCACTCTCACGGTAAAGAACTTGTTCCTAACCTCTTTGCCTCTCATCAACCACCACACATCCCAGAAGCCCTTCAAAATATTCATCACTCAGCACTGTCTAGAGAAGGAAAGCTGAGAGGTTGGTGGTCCTACAAGCAGCACAGCAGCAGGAGACCGTTCTTTAGGGGAAGCCAAGCTCTGCCTGGCTGGATGAGGACGATGCATCCTCGTTACAACATGACAGCTGTGAATAACTGATCCTACAGAGACAGCAGGAACAAACAGAAGCCAGAGCAAGGACATTCATCATGGAGACCACATGCCACCCAGGTTGTCACATTTTTCTTCTCAAGAGGGGTTGGTGTTTAAAGTCTCCAGGAAAATGAATGATTGTTGCTTATCACCTTGGTGGGTGGCAGGGCAAAATAAATCTCAGTGTGAATATGCAGCAGAATAGCCACTTTGGGGAAACTCAACAGCCCCCAGCCCCAGAGATGAGGTCAGCTCAGGAGTAACCACCCAGGTCAGTAAAAGATTAGAAGCCAATGAAGTTCTTTGAATCACATTCTCCGTGGTGGTCTTTAAATTCAAACTACATTCACACAGCAACCAAAAGGAAAATGAAAACAAACCCAAATCTTCATCCCCCTGAGTCTCTGATAAACTTTCTCACATGACAGCAAGGAGCTGAGATGGAGCATCACAGAACACACCAAAGAATCATAGAATGGTAAGGGACCTCAAAGATCATCTAGTTCCAACCCCCTGCCATAGGCAGGGACACCTCCCACTAGCACAGGGCACTCAAGGCCTCATCCAACCTGGCCTTGAACACCTCCAGGGAGGTTGTGGAGCACAGAAGACCTCCCTGGGCAACCTGTGCCAGTGTCTCACCACCCTCACTGCAAACAACTTCCTCCTAACATCCACTTTCAATCCCCCCCTCTGCCATTTCAAACCCATTCCCCTTGTCCTGGCATTCCAAGCCCTTGTCAATAGTCCCCCCCCAGCCTTCCTGTAGCCCCCTTCAGATATTGGAAGGCTACTCTAAGGTCTCCTTGAATCGTAGAATCAGTCAGGGTTGGAAGGGACCACAAGGATCAGCCAGTTCCAACCCCCCTGCCATGGGCAGGGACACCTCACACTAGATCAGGCTGCCCACAGCCTCATTCAGCCTGGTCTTAAACCCCTCCAGGGATGATGCTTCCATCACCTCCCTGGGTAACCTCTTCCAGGGTCTTACCACATCTCCTTGTCTTAGTTTCCAGGGGGTATTCCCAGGGCTGCTGCAAGCCTAATCACACCATCAAACCACTGAAAGTCAGCTTTTCTGCTTAGAAAGTAGACAGAAAGGCTTCCCACTCCCAGGGAGGAGGCAGAGAGATGACACAGCAGCACTGTCACTGCTGCCACTGCTCCTGCTGGTGATTAGCAAGTCTTAATAACAGGAGAGGTAATTAGCTCCTCATCTGGAGTGACAACACCTGGCTCCACAGGATCTCATGAAATATTGGATCTCAAAATGAGAGGAGTGTCAGAAAGCATGAGAAGGACATTGAGGTGCTGGAGGGGGTACAGAGAAGAGAAACAGTGCTGGAAAAGGGTCTGAGGAACAGATCCAGTGAGGAGCAGATGAGGGAGCTGGGGGTGTTTAGTCTGGAGAAAAGGAGGCTGAGAGGAGACCTCACTGCTCTCTCTGCAGCTCCCCAAAGGGAGGTTGGAGTGAGATGGGGTTGGTCTCTTCTCTCTATTATCACCTGATAGAACAAAAGGAAATGGCCTGAAATTATGCCAGGGGAGGTTTAGGTTGGAGATGAGGAAAAATTATGGAAAGAGTGGTCAGATATTGGCACAGACTGCCCAGGGAGGTGGTGGAGTCCCCTACCCCTGGAGGTGTTGAAGCAGCCTGTGGATGTGGTGCTTCAGGGTACAGTTTAGTGCTCATGGTAGCTTAGTTACACTTGGACTCAACGATCTTAGAGGTCTTTTCCAGCCTTCATGATTCTGTGAAAGCCTTCATCTGCAGAACCTAAAGCACTGCTCAGAGCGAGCAGAGAGAAGTACAGATCTCAGGACTCCACCAAGGACATCTGGAAATCAGCTGGAAAGAACTGTTAGAATTTTTATCTAAAACCAAACCAAACACAACAAAAAAACAGAATCACAGAATGTCAGGGGCTGGAAGGGACCTCCAAATCTCATCCAGTCCAAGCCCCCTGCCAGAGAAGAAACACCCAGAGCAGATCACACAGGAACGCATCCAGTCAGGTCTTGAATACCTCCAGAGAGGGAGACTCCACAACCCCCCTGGGCAGCCTCTGCCAGGCTTCTGTCACCCTCACAGGGGGAAAATAATCCTCCTAAAGTTTAAATGAAACTTCCTATGCCTCAGCTTCCACCAGTGCCCCTTGTGCTGGCCTTGGGCATCACCCAGCAGAGCCTGGTTCCAGCCCCTGGGCACTCACCTGCACATCTTTATAACCATTGCTGAGGTGACCTCTTAGGCTCCTCTGCTCCCAGCAGCACAGCCCCAGCTCCCTCAGGCTCTCCTCATAACAGAGCTGTTCCTTTCCCTTCATCTCCTCTGTGGCTCTGTACAGGACTCTCTCAAGCAGTTCCCTGAGGTCCTTCTTGAACTGAGGGGTCCAGAACTGGACACAGTACTCCAGACGCAGTCTCACCAGGGCAGAGCAGAGGGGCAGGAAAACCTCTCTCAACCTACTAACCACAGCCCTTCCAATCCACCCCAGAATGGCATTGCCCCTCCTGACCACAAGTGCACATTGCTGGCTCATGGTCAACCTCCCATCCAATAGGATCCCCCAAATCCTTTTCCCCAACAAGAGAATCCATTTGAAGGCGGTTTCAGCACTGGCTTCATCTCCAGCCCAAGTACACCAAAGGAATGAGTAGAGCTGAGCCTGGATGGGATGTGACACCTCAGGAGATTCATCCTCTGGAGCAATGCAGCCCTCAGGAATGGAGAGGAGCCAGAGACTCCAAGTGGGTGAGCTGCTGGCAAGGGGCCCAGCCAGCACTGCAGATGTTTGACTAAGTTACTCACAGGCCACACTCACTTCTCCAAGTGGAGAAAGAGAATTGGCCAGGACAGGAGGCTTCATTTGAAAGCTTTGTTGCTTGAACACAGACCAGTGCCCAAGAACAGATCTGATGCTTGCTGGCAGCCTGTTGAGCAGCCCAAGTCACTCAGGAGCAGGGAGGGACAGGCTGGGGGTAGGAGGAGGAAAACAGCAGCTCCCTCAGGCAGAGGAGCATCACAACCTGTGCTGGAAGAGCGGCACAGACTCATGTGTTACTGGGGGGCTGCCCAGGTGAGGACAGATGAAGCATTAAAGCCTCCTCTTGGGTTCAGTCAATCCTTTCTACACCAGTGAGGAAGGATCCTCAAAAGCACTTTGGTGCCCATCAGCCACCCAGCTTTTAGGGAAAGCAACTGAGGCAGGAATTCCAGTACCAGGGGTTTACAGGAGAGCTGGGGAGGGACATTTTACAAGGGTTTGCAGTGATAGGATAAGATGTAATGGCTTTGAGCTGGGAGAGGGGAGAGAGAGACTGGAGATGAGCAAGAAATTGCTTAGAGTGAGGGTTGGGAGACACTGGCACAGGTTGCCCAGGGAGGCTGTGAATGCTCCCCCCCATTGTGAGGAGAAGCTAAGGGACATGGAGCTGCTTAGTCTGGAGAGGAGAAGACTGAGAGGGGATTGAATCAATGTTTAGAACTCTCTGAGGGTTGGGGGTCAGGAGGAGGGGGATGACAGGCTCTGCTCACTGCTGCCTGGGATAGGGCAAGGAGCAATGGATGGAAGCTGCAGCACAGGAGGTTCCAGCTCAACACAAGGGGCAACTTCTTGCCTGGAAGGGTCCCAGAGCCCTGGCACAGGCTGCCCAGAGAGGTTGTGGAGCCTCCTGGCAGCCTGTTCCAGGCCTCCAGCACCCTCACACCGAAGTTTCTCCTCTTGTTCAGATGGAACCTCCTGGGTTCCAGTTTGTGCCCATTGCTCCTTGTCCTGTCACTGAGCACCACTGACTAGAGTCTGGCCCCAGCCTCCTGCCCCCCATCTCTTGCTCAGCATTAAGAAGCTTCCCTCTCAGGCTGCTCTTCTCCAGGCTCTCAGCCCCAGGGCTCTCAGCCTTTGCTCCTTGGATGAGGCCTTGAGGCATCCTTGTAGCCTCTGCTGGACTCTCCCCAGGAGTTCCCTGTCTCCTCTGAACTGGGCAGACCAGAACTGGACACAAGACTCCACAGATGTGTTCTCACCAGGGCAGAGGAGAGGAGGAGGAGAACCTCCCTCAACTTGCTGTCCACACTCTCCTTAACACACCACAGGAGGCCATTGGCACCTTGGCCACCAGGGCACATTGCTGGCTCATGGGCAGCTTATTGTGGGTCCTGCAACACTTGTGGGGTTGAGTTTGCTGCCTCACTCACTCAGCACTGCAAAACCTCTCACAGTTTGCTTCCTCAGAGCCCAATCCAGTCCAGACTCAGAACATTTCCTTCACCAGCTGCCTTGGCAGGCAGGTGTTGATACAAAAGCAGATTCTCACTCCAGGGGAGGAATTTCTTCTCTCTGTCTTTTGTCTTCCTGGAGAACAGCAAATCCTGCATGAGGGGAAGCCTCTGCTGGATGCCACACAAAAGCCAACACCTTTATACTCCAACTGTTTATACAACTAAGGGCACAAAGCCTCAGCTGTGCTCAACATTCACCTTACCCTCTGCAAACCTGCTCTTGGAGAGAAAGAGGCAGGGAGGGAGCCCCAGCAGGAAGAGAGAGAGGGCCCATGGAGAGTGAGCAGAAGCAAGATGGACAGTAGGGAGCAGAAAGAGGCAGAAGGAGATGCTCAGTGTGCTGGATGCTCCCTCCCTGGAGGTGTTGAAGGCCAGGTTGGATGAGGCCTTGAGTGACCTGTACTAGCGGGAGGGGTCCCTGCCTATGGCAGGGGGTTGGAACTGGATGACCTTTGAGGTCCCTTCCAACTAAACCATTCCATGATGCAGATGCAGGAGTCTGTGGACCTGCTGAGCATTGTCCCAGTGCTGTTGATGCAGTGGTGACACAGGGCAGTGAGAGGGAGGTGGGCAGGCACACCAGCTAGGGAGGAGAGTATCTGAAACAGAAGAGCAAAGCCCAGCACTTGAGCAGGGCTGGGGCACAGCATTTCTCTCGATTCCTGAAGCGCTTTGCTCCAGCAGAGCGTACTGCCACTAGGGAACCATCATCAACAGCAGCTCCAGGGACTCTCTGAACTCTCTCAAGAGATTAAAGGACCCACCTCAGCCCACAGCAAAGCTTCAAGAGCCTGAAAGGGGCTGCCAGAGAAACAGCAGCAGGAAAGCAACAGTCCTGCAGGGATGATGCCCTGCACACCAGGACCTCAAAGGCACCAATGTTTGATACTCCTCACAAAACCTCCTCTAGGAGAGGAGGAAAGGCAACCACAGCAGGGGCTGCATCTTTCACAGCAGCACACAGGAGGCCAGAGGTGAGGGGAAGAGATGAGGGAGAGAAGAGAGAGCAGCATTCCTTTCAGTGCATTCACCAAGAGGATGCTGATGAGTTAGAAATATTGGTGCAGGGCAGAATCAAATTGGGCTTAGGAAAGAGAAATATTAACTAAACCCAGGAGCAGATAACCAAGCAGTGCAATTCCCAATAGCCTGGACATGGGGTGCCATGGCCCATAGCTGGGAAGATGCAGATCCAAGAGGACACGGTTCAGATGTGTCCATAGCCAGCACCCTGCACCCAGAGAGGCTGCAAACAGAACAACAGGAGATGAGCAAGGACCTGGAGCTCTTTACCACAGCATCAGACATCTCTGCCACAGTAAGGCTCAGGAAGACTTCAGGGTGAGCCAAGATGTGGCTATCCACATTCACAGACAAAATCCTCAAGTGCAGAGAAACCTGCAGGCAAAAAAACCTAAAACCAATCTGATGCCTCTGACTGGCTGCTTTGAAAACCTGAATGGAAGTGCACATAAGGTGTGGTTAAATCACTGCCTTTAAACACCTCTAAGAACCAGGCCCAGGTCACCACTCAGCATAGGCAAAGAGCATTGATCAGAAAGTCCAGCTGGAACAAGAAGAAAAAGCATGGAAATGCATCTGGTTTGGACCAGGAGACAATCTGAGGTGAAAGAAAGCACATCCCAGAGGTGTGGAGAGATCACACTAGAAAAAGCAGGAACAAGAAGAAATCAAGCACCTGGAAAACCATCAGTGAGAAGAAGTTCTTTGTGCTGGTGACATTTGGTGAGCAGCCAGGCCTCTTCAGCCTTGGCTTTAAGCAAANTTCTTTGTGCTGGTGACATTTGGTGCTTCTCTTGCCCATAAAGGTGGTTTGCAGGGCAGCCACACTCACTCTGAGCAGCCAGGCCTCTTCAGCCTTGGCTTTAAGCAAAGAAAGCCCAGAGGAGGACTGAGATGTCTTCACAGGTTAATAGAATGGTTTGGGTTGGAAGGGACCTCAAAGCTCATTCAGTTCTAACCCCCTTGCCATGGGCAGGGACACCTCCCACTAGAACAGATTGCTGAAGGCCTCATCCAACCTGATTTTGGGCACCTCCNAGGAGGACTGAGATGTCTTCACAGGTTAATAGAATGGTTTGGGTTGGAAGGGACCTCAAAGCTCATTCAGTTCTAACCCCCTTGCCATGGGCAGGGACACCTCCCACTAGAACAGATTGCTGAAGGCCTCATCCAACCTGATTTTGGGCACCTCCAGGGAGGGGACATCCACAACCTCCGTGGGCAACCTGTGCCAGAGTCTCCCCAATGCTTAAACAACTTCTTTCTGATCTCCAGTCCAGATCTCTCTTCATGCTGCAGATAACAAATCCCTGTGGCTCATCTCCCACCCCAGGCTGTCACACCAGCTAGGGACACACAGTGTTACCTGTTTCTGTCTCCACACATGGCTTGAGGAGCAATGTCCATCTCCCAGGCAGCCCAGACCCAGCTGGTTGAGCTGCTTAACCCATCCTAATAGCCACTGCTTAGGAGTAAGGACTGACTCAATCAATCCTGCACAGCTAAAGCTGCTTCTGCTTCCATCCTCGTTGCTCTACAGAGGGGGAAAATAGAGCTCTCCTCCACCAGCTGACAAGGGATGAAAGCATCACTGAGAGATTGATCTCTCAGCACCCAGCCAGGCTCCACAGTCACTTTTATCACTGAGCATTGCAGGAAGATGCTTCAGATGCAAACCAGATCTGGGATACCTCTTGTCTTTCTAGAAAAGAGGAACAGCACAGGGGTGAAGCTTCCAATGCCTCTGCCTTGCTTTTGTCTTTCTGTTCAGCTTGTGCCGATTTCACTTTGATTCCAACTCATCCAGTTGGAAATGCTGCGAGGGCCACAGCTGAGCAAACCCAGCCCTAAGGAGGGAAGCACAAAGAGAGGACAAGGGATTTCAAAGCACCTTTTATCCCTCTGAGCCAGCCTGCTGCAATTGCTGGGTGAAATCCTGCCTCTATTCAGCAAGCCTCCACCCCAGAGCCAGAGCACAGGCCCCAGGAAACTCAGATTTAGGTCTCCTGTATCAGTCCTACCTTGCAGGTTTTATTTTCCCTCATAGCTTAACAGAAGAACAAATCATAGAATCATAGAATTGTTTTGGTTGGAAAAGACTTCCAAGATCATCCAGCCCAACAGCAACCCAGCACCAGCCTGACCACCAAACCGTGTCCCAAAGTGCCATGGGCACAGCTTTCTTGAACACCTCCAGCCATGGGGACTTCACCACCTCCCTGGGCAGCCTGTGCCAATCCCTGACCACTCTTGCAGCAAAGAAATTGTTCCTCAAGCCCAACCTAAACCTC
>VWZE01018312.1:20394-42765 GCA_013396675.1 Eubucco bourcierii
CCAGGATCTGAAGGGGGCTCCAGGAAGGCTGGGGAGGGACTATTGACAAGGGCTTGCAATGCCAGGACAAGGGGAATGAGTTTGAAGTGTCAGAGGGGAGATTGAAAGTGGATGTTAGGAGGAAGTTGTTTGCAGTGAGGGTGGTGAGACACTGGCACAGGTTGCCCAGGGAGGTTGTGGATGTCCCTTGCATGGAGGTATTCAAGGCCAGGTTGGAGGAGGCCTTGAGTGACCTGTGCTAGTGGGAGGTGTCCCTGCCTATGGCAGGGAGTTGGACCTGGATGAGGTCCCCTCCAGCCCAAACCATTCTGTGATTTTGTGATTTTTTTTTTTTTTTGCCTTGTCTTTCCCCTCCAGCACAGGCTGGGGAAGGACTAAAAGCAATGAGGAAGAAGCAGAACTGCACATTTTTTCCATGATGCAGCTCTTCTGCTGCAAATAATTAACAGCAGCCAGAGTCAGGTCACAGCAGGTAGCAGTGAACTTGGAACAAATGTGCAGGGAGAATGAGTGATTGTCTCTGCGAGCAGGGAGAAGGAGGACAGCAGAACTCTTTGCTGCTCTGACAAATTAATCAGACTGATTCTTCTCCAGCCTCTGCACATCTTGCAGCTTGGAGGTTTTATGATCACAGCCTGGCAAAAAGGGAAAAAGCCCTCAGGATGGGAAAAGATGTCATGAAAGTCAGCAGAGCAAGTCAGGAAGAGAGATGCTTCAGTGAGGTGTGGATGGGGCTGTGCTGCCTGTACTCAGCACTGCTGAGCCCTCACCTTGAGTGCTGGGTTCTGTTTTGGGCCCCTCACCACAAGAAGGACATTGAGATGCTGGAGCAGGTCCAGAGAAGGGCAATGAGGCTGATGTGAGGTCTGGAAAACAAATCCTCTGAGGAGCACCCGAAGGAGCTGAGGTTGTTCAGCCTGGAGGAGGCTGAGGGCAGACCTCGTTGCTCTCTACAGCTTCCTGAGGCTGTAGTGAGGTAGAAACCAGCTTCTTCTCCCAGCTAATGAGTGATAGGATGAGAAGAAGTGGCCTCAAGCTGCACCAGGGGAAGGTTAGGTTGAATGTTAGGAAAAAGTTCTTTGTTGAAAAAGTCATCAAGCACTGGAACAGGGAGCTGCTGCAGTCACCATCCCTGCAGGTGTTTGGATGAGGAGCTTAGGGATGAGGTCTGACAGTTGTGTACAGGCAGAGGTTAGGGTATGGCTGGACTTGATGATCTTATGTTTTTTCTCAACCAGGCAATTCTATCAATCTGATGCAAGGGAGGGGATTCTGCCCCTTTACTCTGCTCTCCTCAGACCCCACCTGCAGTCCTGAGTGCAGTTCTGGAGCCCCCAGCACAGGAAGGACATGGAAGTGTTGGAGCCAGTCCAGAGGAGGCCACAAAGATGCTGAGAGGGCTGCAGCAGCTCTGCTGTGAGGACAGACTGAGAGAGTTGGGGCTGTGCAGCCTGGAGAGGAGAAGGCTTCCAGGAGACTTAAGAGTAGCCTTGCAGGATCTGAAGTGGGTTACAGGAAGGCTGGGGAGGGACTATTGACAAGGGCTTGGAATGTCAGGACAAGGGGAATGGGCTTGAAGTGTCAGAGGGGAGATTGAAAGTGGATGTGAGGAGGAAGTTGTTTGCAGTGAGGGTGGTGAGACACTGGCACAGGCTGCCCAGGGAGGTTGTGGATGTCCCCTGCTTGGAGGTGTTCAAGACCAGGTTGGATGAGGCCTTGAGTGCCCTGTGCTAGTGGGAGGTGTCTCTGCCTATGGCAGGAGGTTGGAACTGGCTGAGCCTTGAGGTCCCTTCCAACCTTACCATTCTATGACTCTAACACTACAAAAGCCTCAGCAAGCCAAGGGACAGCAGTCAGAGGCAGGAGTCCCCCAGGAAGCCTGCAGCACACCCAGGGAGAGTGTTTAATGACTCTCTGCTCAGAGGGCAGCACACTGTGCTCCAAGCAGGGTGCAGCAGTGACAAACAAAAGCCCTGACCCTTGTTCTCCTGCAAGGTGCCAGAACTGTCTGGAGCTGCATCCCCTGCCAGGCTCCTGCTGGCACAAAGATGCTGCATCCATTTGGAACATCTGCCTGCAGCTCTGGCACCAGGTGGGCTCATATAATAGGAGTCAGATGTTGCACATCATAGCACAGAGCAGGTCTGGACCATGTCACAGACTCACAGATTGCATCAGGTTGGAAGAGACCCTCAGAGGTCATCTTGTCCACTCCCTGCCCCTGCAGGCAGCAGGGAGATCTCCAAATAGATCAGGCTGCCTAGGGCCACAGCAATTCTGAGCTTGAATGTCTTCAAGCATGGGGCTTCAACACAGCCCTGGGCAACCTGTGCCAGTGCCTCCCCACCCTCACTATGCAGAACTTCCTCCTGATGTCCAACCTAAATCTCTCCTGCTCAGATTTCAAACCATTGCTCTTCATGCTATGCCCACAGGCCCTTCTGAACAGTCCCTCCCCAGCCTGCCTGTAGGTTCCCTTTGGATATTGAAATGCAGCTCTAAGGTCTCCCAGAGCCTTCTCAACTCTCAGCCTGCCCTCACAGCAGAGCTTCTCCAGCCCTCTGATCATCTCTCTGGCCTCCCCTGGACCCTCTCCATCAGGTCCAGGTCTCTCTTGTGTTTGGGGCTCTAGAGTTGGCCCCAGCACTGCAGGTGAGGCCTGCCCAGAGCAGAGGGGCAGGATCCCCTCTCTCCATCTCTGGCCACACTGCTTTGGATGCAGCCCAGACTGCCGTTGGCCTTCTGGGCTGCAGGTACCCATTGCTGGCTCCTGTCCAGCTTCTCACCCACCAGCACTCCCAAGTCCTTCTCTGCAGGGCTGCTGTCAGTGTCCTCATCCCCCAGCCTGGATTGATATCAAGGACTGCTCCAACCCAGGCACAGGACCTCACACTTTACCTTATTGAAGCTCATGAGACCAAATGTTGTGGTTATACTTGAGCAGGGAAGATGCAGAACAGCCACTGCAGTGCCTCAACACACTTGGTTATTGCAGCCAGCTGAGTAAACTCTTTCCTGGCTGCTCTGGAAGCTCCTCAGGTTCCACCATGAATATGTGAGGCCATGACAGGAGCATTTTTCACACTCGAGTGACACAGCCTCTCACTATTCAAATGCATCACTCCCAACACACTGCCCTCTCTGGCCAGTTTTCCTGCTACCTCACCACCCTCACCACTCCTGAAACCATGCCAAAAGCCACTTAGCCTGGAAACAAGCTCAATCATCTTCCTCACAGCATCCCATGATAACGTTTATCCTCTTTGCATTGTGTAATCCAAAGCATCAAAACACTCACAAATGCACTGTGGAGAATCAGCCAGCTCATTACCAGGCAAAATTAATACCCAACACAACACCCAGGCAGGAGGAATCTCCCTAATCCCATCAACCCACACAAGAAAGCTGTGAGCAGGGCTGAGAGGAGGTTGAGAGCTGGGAGGGGAACAGCAGTAGGATGAGAAGCACAGAATCACAGAGTGTCAGGGACTGGAAGGGACATCCAAAGCTTAACCAGTCCAACCCTGCTGCCAGAGCAGCATCACCCAGAGCAGGTCACACAGGAACACATCCAGGTGGGTTTTGACTATCTGCAGAGAGGGAGACTCCACAACCCCCTTGGGCAGCCTGTGCCAGGTTTCTGTCACACTCACAGGGAAAAAATTGCTCCTCATGTTTCCATGGCACTTCCTATGCCTCAG
The DNA here is from genome assembly GCA_013396675.1 of Eubucco bourcierii. NCBI lineage: Eukaryota > Metazoa > Chordata > Aves > Piciformes > Ramphastidae > Eubucco > Eubucco bourcierii. Next base: position 24,096 of record VWZE01018312.1, read on the forward strand.
CTTCCAGCATTGCCCCTTGTGCTGGCCTTGGGCATCACCCAGCAGAGCCTGGTTCCAGCCTCCTGGCACTCACCTTGATATACTTATTAACATTGCTGAGGTCACCTTTCAGGCTCCTCTTCTCCAAGACCCAGCTCCCTCAGGCTCTCCTCATAACAGAGCTGTTCCATTCCCTTCATCATCCTTGTGGCTCTGTGCTGGACTCTCTCAAGCAGTTCTATCTCCCTCTTGAACTGGGGGGGCCCAAAACTAGACATAGTACTCCAGATGTGGCCTCCCCAGGGCAGAGTAGAGGGGCAGGAGAACCTCTCTCGACCTACTAACCACAGGGGAAAAATTCCTCCTCAAAAGGCAGCATTGGCAATTGCTGCTAGGGAGGGAAGAGCAGGGAGCTCAGGTGTGTGTGGATGTGGATGTCCAGGTGACAACACAGGGTGAGAGATGATCAGAGAGCTTGAATGCTTCTAGGGACATTACAGGCAATTGCCTGGTTGGAAAAGGCCTTAAGGTCACTGAGTGCACCCATAAAGACATCTCCCTGTCCTCTATGAGACTTGGGGCTCTGCAGCCTGCAGAAGAGAAGGCTTTAAAGGGAGACCTTGGAGTGGCCTCCCAGGAGGCTACAGGAAGGCTGGGGAGGGACTATTGACAAGGGCTTGCAATGCCAGGACAAGGGGAATGGGTTTGAAGTGGCAGAGGGGAGATTGAAAGTGGATGTTAGGAGGAAGTTGTTTGCAGTGAGGGTGGTGAGACACTGGCACAGGTTGCCCAGGGAGATGATGGAGGCCCCATCCCTGGATCCCTTCAATGTCAGGCTTGGTGGGGCTCTGAGCAACCTGCTGTAGTTGTAGATGCCCCTGCTGACTGTCCCTGCAGACCAATCCAGAAGCTGGGCCCCCTCCAATTTGATATTTGCCCAACCTTGACATGGGGGTCACAAATAACTGGAGGAAGGCAGAAATATTCCATTAAGAGTTACGTCCAGGCTCTGGATAACTCAGCATGGGGAGGAAGCTCAATAACCTGTTGTCATTTCAGATTATTGATGTTGCCACAATCTGTGAGAGCAGCTGCAAGCTTACCTCAGGCAGCTGTAGCTTCCTTATTGCCCACTGAGGAACATCAGCCTGAGAGAGGAGAAAACTCAAAGCTAACAGCAGTTAGGAAGTCCTCAGGTAAAGGCTTTTTCTGTGCCTTCTCAAGGTACAGGCCACTTCTTGTTTCTTGGTACTAGGGTCACCAAGATGGTGTTCAAACCATCTGTGGCACTTTGGGACATGGCTTAGTGGGCATGGTGATGCTGGCTGCAGGCTTGGACTTGAGGCTTTGGCTAGGGAAAGCCCTCAAAGGTCATCCAGTCCAACCATCACCCTGCCTCCATGGCCATCAAACCCTGCCCCCAAGTGCCATGGTTCTTGAATGCTTCCAGGGATGGGGACTCCCTCCTCCAGTCCCTGACCAATCCTGCAGCAAAGAAGTTTTTCCTCATCTTCAACTTCAGCCTCCCCTGGCACAACTTCAGGCCAATTCCTCTCATTCCATCACCTCATAGTAGGGAGCAGAGCCCAACCTCCACCTCACTCCAACCTCCTCTCAGGGAGCTGCAGAGAGCAATGAGTTCTGCCCTCAGCCTCCTTCTCTCCAGGTTCCCTCAGCTGCTCCTCCCCAGCCCTGCTCTCCAGACCCTGGCCCAGCTTTGTTGCTCTTCTCTGGACTCACTGCAGCCCCTCAAGGTCCTTCTTGGAGTGAGTGGCTCAAAACTGAACCCAGGATTCAAGGTGCAGCCTCACCAGCATGGTCACAAAGGCTCTGATCCACGAGGATGCCTGATGGGTGGCTTTGATCACTTATTGATCAGGACCATTTTTCCTGGACTGAAGGAACAGCAAAGAACACAGCATTGTCCTCCCCATGAGCCTCTCTCACAGTAACATTTCTTCCAGTCCTCAAACCAAACTGCTCTGCTTCTCCCTGCTCCTGTCCCCAGCATGTGTTCTGAGGAGGAGGATCTTTAAAAAATATCAAAGTGAGATTGATCTCTTCTTTGGAAAACATTTTTCTTTAGTAACTTAAAGGGAAAGAGCAAAGGTGCAGCACTTAAGGGGTTTTACCACTCAGCAGCATTAACCCTTCTCTGTCTTCCCATGCTGCCAAGAGCCAGAAATAATTCCAGATCTTTACAGAATCACAGAATTGTTTTGGTTGGAAAAGACCTCCAAGATCATCCAGTCCAAGCAGCAACTCAGCACCACCATGGCCACTAAACCATGGCCCCAAGTACCATGGGCACAGGTTTCTTGAACACCTCCAGGCATGGGCTCTCCACCACCTCCCTGGGCAGCCTGTGCCAATCCCTGACCACTCTTGGAGCAAGGACATGTTTCCTCATCTCCAATCTAACCCTTCCCTGGCACAATTTCAGGCCATTGCCTCTCATTCTATCACCTGAGACTAGGGAGGAGAGCCCAACCCTACCTGGTTCCAACCTCCTTTCAAGGAGTTGTAGAGAGCACTGAGGTCTTCCCTCAGCCTCCTCCTGACTACAGATCTGTACCACCCAAATCACCTGCATGGACTAAGAAGCAAAATGTGCAAGAGAGGTACCAAATCCCACAAGCTTGCAAACCATTCAGCTGAGTCCTGCTGTTAATTCCAGATCAAACTTCCACAGACACTGGGGGTGTCCCTGCTCGCCTTCAAACTTGGCTGCTTGAGTGGCCCAAACCCAAAACTCACAGCAACAAACAGCAAATCCTTGGCTGACTCTGGAGGTTTGAACACCAAGAGAGCAGTTTGTCCCCAAACTCCAGACAGGAGCTTAAGCAGTTGGAGATTTTAAAACCAGAACTCCAGCAAAACAAAACTTCTGAGTTCTTTTGTTTGAGCTTCCCCTCGCTCTGTGCCAGGCAGCTACAGAAATGCTTTGTGAGGAGTTTGGATGCCCTGCTCCAGCACTGAACTATTTCTACTGGCATCAGTGGATTCCTGATGGATGTTCAAGACAACACAGAGCTAGAGTGTTGGCAGAACAGTGTAACTACAGAGAGCTCCCCTGTAGCTGTCTGGATTTAGAATCACACCAGTTTTGATTTCTCATCAGCCTATCCCCCACCCTATGCCTCTATAGTCCTACAGGACTAGAATCCCAGCAGGGTGGAGGTTGGAAGGACCTCTGGAGATCATCCAGTCCAACCTCCCTGCTACCATAGGGCACCCACAGCAGGTTTCTCAGGATCACAACATCCCAGTGGGTTTGGAAACTCTCCAAAGAGGAGACTCCACAACATCTCTGGGCAGTCCACTCCAGGGCTCTGCCACCCTCACGCCAAAGAATTTTCTCCTGCTATCCTCCTAAACAGGAACCTTCTGGGTTGTAGTTTGTGCTTGTTGTCACTTGTCCTGTTGTTGGACATATGTAAAGGAGACACTGTAGGGTTAGGGGAGAGTGCAGGGCTGGGGTTTAGGGAGAGAGCAGGTTTGGGGTTAGAGGGAGAGCGCAGGGCTAAGGCGAGAGGACAGCGCAGGGCTAAGGCGAGAGGGAGAGCGCAGGGCTAAGGCGAGAGGGANCTAAGGCAAGAGGGAGAGCGCAGGGCTAAGGCAAGAGGACAGCGCAGGGCTAAGGCGAGAGGAGAGCGCAGGGCTAAGGCGAGAGGACAGCGCAGGGCTAAGGCGAGAGGACAGCGCAGGGCTAAGGCGAGAGGGAGAGCGCAGGGCTAAGGCGAGAGGGAGAGCGCAGGGCTAAGGCGAGAGGGAGAGCGCAGGGCTAAGGCGAGAGGGAGAGCGCAGGGCTAAGGCGAGAGGGAGAGCGCAGGGCTAAGGCGAGAGGGAGAGCGCAGGGCTAAGGCGAGAGGGAGAGCGCAGGGCTAAGGCGAGAGGGAGAGCGCAGGGCTAAGGCGAGAGGGAGAGCGCAGGGCTAAGGCGAGAGGGAGAGCGCAGGGCTAAGGCGAGAGGGAGAGCGCAGGGCTAAGGCGAGAGGGAGAGCGCAGGGCTAAGGCGAGAGGGAGAGCGCAGGGCTAAGGCGAGAGGGAGAGCGCAGGGCTAAGGCGAGAGGGAGAGCGCAGGGCTAAGGCGAGAGGGAGAGCGCAGGGCTAAGGCGAGAGGGAGAGCGCAGGGCTAAGGCGAGAGGGAGAGCGCAGGGCTAAGGCGAGAGGGAGAGCGCAGGGCTAAGGCGAGAGGGAGAGCGCAGGGCTAAGGCGAGAGGGAGAGCGCAGGGCTAAGGCGAGAGGGAGAGCGCAGGGCTAAGGCGAGAGGGAGAGCGCAGGGCTAAGGCGAGAGGGAGAGCGCAGGGCTAAGGCGAGAGGGAGAGCGCAGGGCTAAGGCGAGAGGGAGAGCGCAGGGCTAAGGCGAGAGGGAGAGCGCAGGGCTAAGGCGAGAGGGAGAGCGCAGGGCTAAGGCGAGAGGGAGAGCGCAGGGCTAAGGCGAGAGGGAGAGCGCAGGGCTAAGGCGAGAGGGAGAGCGCAGGGCTAAGGCGAGAGGGAGAGCGCAGGGCTAAGGCGAGAGGGAGAGCGCAGGGCTAAGGCGAGAGGGAGAGCGCAGGNCTAAGGCGAGAGGGACAGCGCAGGGCTAAGGTTAGAGGACAGCGCAGGGTTAGGGTAGAGTGAGATTCATCTTCTCTCTTGCAGCTCTGGCCTCCCACAGTGCCAAAATCCACACAGCTTCCCTTTCCACATTCAAGAGGAGACAATTCATTAGTGTCTTACCCTGACAAGACGCCCAGCACCAAGTTGAGCATGAAGAAAGAGCCAATGATGATGAGGGGGATAAAGTAAAGCCAGTTCCAGGTATTTCCTGCAGCATCATTTGTCTGGAAATAGAGAGAAAAGAAAAAAAGAGAGAACCAAATTTTAGTTCACCTCAAAGAAAATGCCAACAGAAGCTGCAGGGGAGACTGTCCTCAGATCTCCCTAAGGCTGTCCACCACTGATGTGCTGGTTGGTTCTGTAACGCTCACCAGCTGGGGTTGGCAGCCCAGGAGCTGCTGAAGCAAGCTGATTGCTCCATCATGCACACCATCAATCGTCATCAGCTCCAGTGAGAATCACAGAGTCATAAAATCATGGAATGGTTTGGGTTGGAAAGGATCTTAAAGATCATCAAGTTCCAACCCTCCTGCCATGGGCAGGGACACCTCACACCAGCCCAGGTTGCTCAAGGCCTCATAAAACCTGGTCTTAAATACCTTCAGGGATGAAGCATCCACAGCCTCCCTGGGCAACCTGTGCCAGTCTCTCCCCACTCTCACTCTCAACAACTTCTTCCTGATCTCCAGTCTCAGTCTCCCCTCTCCCAGCTCAAAGCCATTGTCCTTTGTCCCAGCCACTGTCCAAAGTCCCTCCTGCAGCCTCTTCAGGCTCTGCAAGAGTACTCTGAGGTTTCCCTGGAGACTTGTCTTCTCCAGGCTGAAAAGATCCACCTCAGCCTGTCCTCACATGAGAGCTGCTCCATCCCTCTGATCAGTTTTTTGGCCCTCCTCTGGACCCTCTCCAGCAGTTCCAAGCCCTTTTGCTGGAGGGTCCAGAGCTGGGTAAAGTACTGCAGGTGGGGTCTCAGCAGAGCACAGTGGCAGAATGACCTCCCTTGTCTCTGCCCCTGTACTCTGTTCTTGTAAGACCACACCATACACTGATGCAATGGATGGAGAAGATCCATCTAATTCCACAGCTCCAGGGCCAGAACAGACTTTTAACTGACCTATTCCAGTGCAGGTTTTCTACAGCAGTTTCCTCCCACCCCCGTTCTGACTGCTGATGCTGAGCATCAATGTGGGATTTCATAGAACCATCAAGCTGGGAAAAGCCTTCTAAGATCCAATCCAACCATCACCCAACGCCACCACGACCATTAAACCACATCTCCAAGTGCCATGTTCACAGGCAGGTTTCTTGAATGCCTCCACCACCTCCCTGGGCAGCCTGTTCTGATCCTTGACCACTCTTGCAGCAAAGAAATTTTTCATCAGCTCCAACCTGAACCTCCCTTGGCACATTTTCAGGCCATTTCCTTCTCACAGAATCATAGAATGGTAAGGTTGGAAGGGACCTCAAGGATCAGCCAGTTCCAACCCCCTGCCATAGGCAGGGACACCTCCCACTAGCACAGGGCACTCAAGGACTCATCCAACCTGGCCTTGAACACCTTCAGGGAGGGAGCAGCCACAACCTCCCTGGGCAACCTGTACCAGTGTCTCACCACCCTCACTGCAAACAACTTCCTCCTAACATCCAGTCTAAACCTCCCCTCTGCCACTTCAAACCCATTGCCCCTTGTCCTGCCATTCCAAGCCCTTGGCAATAGTCCCTCCCCAGCCTTCCTGTAGGCCCCTTCAGATCCTGGAAGGCTACTCTAAGGTCTCCTGGAAGCCTTCTCTTCTCCAGGCTGAAGAGCCCCAACTCTCTCAGCCTGCCCTCACAGCAGAGTTGCTGCAGGCCTCTGAGTACCCTCATGGCCTCTTCTGGACCCACTCCAACACTTCCATGTCCTTCCTGTGCTGAGGGCTCCAGAACTGCACACAGGTGGGGTCTGAGAAGAGCAGAGTACAGGGGCAGAATCCCCTCCCTTGCCCTGCTGGCCACACTGCTCTTGATGCAGCCCAGGACTCAGTTGGCTGTCTGGGCTGCATGTGCACACTGCAATCATTCTACCCCTAGTTACCTGGGTGAAGAGACCAGCCCTCACAGGCTCACAGGATGGTAGGGGTTGGAAGGGACCCAAAGAGAGCATCCAGCCCAACCCCTCTGCCAGAGCAGGACCTGACCTCACCTCACTCCAACCTCCTCCCAGGAGTTGCAGTATGCAGCGATGTCTCCCCTCAGCCTTCTCTTCTCCAGACTACACAAACACACCCCACCAGGGAGCAGCCACAATCTCCCTGAGTCTGTGCTGCAGCTAAGGCAGAGTGTGGCACCCTGCCCAGAGTCTCTGCCTCTACACCCAGCAGGAGAGGAGAAGTCTGCAGGAAAAGGAAGGCTTCTTCGGAGCGACTGCAGCTTCTCGTCTGCTTACTCAGCACTTTGGGCTCCTGTCATCCAAACCCATCTGAGGCTCCCTGAGTAAGCAGCAGGCTGGATTAAAGGAAGGGAAGGGCGGCTTGGGCTGGGATCAAATTTCTCCATTCATCAGCCACAAGGGAGCTCTTCATGAACTGCTGGGAAGCAAAATGCCACTTGGCCCAGGGAGGAGAAAACTCTTCCCTCCGGAGTGAAGCAAGCAGCAATTTGAGAACCTGGTGGGGAGTGGAAGGGGAAAAGAAAAGAAAAAGACCTAAAGGCATTCTTCTTCTCCTCCTCCCTGCCACAAGAAGGTGAAGAATAACAGGAACACCGAGCTCACCTACTTGTCCAACCACCAATCTTGGTGGAGACCACAGAGAAGTGCCACCAAGCACCAAGTGGGCACAAATGCATGAACCCCACCTGGCATTGGTGCCTTCTACCCCTAGTGCTTTCTTGGCCACCACTCCCAATCCTGCTTGCAAGTGCAATTCTGCTTGCAGAAGGGTTCACAGAAGCACACCCTTGAAATTTCACCACACATGCACTTGAGGCCACCTCAAAAATGTCTCTGCATAAGTCACCAAGGAATGAGCAGAACTGAAGTGTGGGTAACAAAGGTCACACCAGGTAAGAGGCTTTAGAGAAGCTTGGAATGGTTTGGGTTGGAAGGGACCTCTAAAGGTCATCCTAGATTCAGAGAATCCTAGAATGGGTTGGAAGGGTCCTTCAAGATCATCCAATCCCAACCACTCTGCCACTGGTAGAGACATCTTCCAATAGACCAGGTTTCTCCTAGCCTCATCCAACCTGGCCTTGAACACCTCCAGGACATCCACAACCTCCCTGGGCACCCTGTGCCAGTGTCTCACCAACCATACTGTAAAGCAAACCCAAGCAGCCTTCAGTCACCAAGGTCATCTTGCAACCTGACACAGGATCACAGGATGCTAGGGGTTGGAAGGGACCTCTGCAGATCATAGAATGGTTTAGGTTGGAAGGGACCTCAAAGCTCAGCCAGTTCCCACTAGAAAAGGTCACTCAAGGCCTCATCCAACTTGGACCTGAACACCTACAGGGAGGTTGTGGAGTACAGAATCACCCAACGTGATCAAAGATCACGTTGGGTGATTCTGTGCTCCACAACCTCCCTGGGCAACCTGTGCCAGTGTCTCACCACCCTCACTGCAAACACCTTCCTCCTAACATCCACTTTCAATCTCCCCTCTGCCACTTCAAACCCATTGCTCCTCCTCCTGGCATTCCAAGCCCTTGTCAATAGTCCCTCCCCAGTCTTTCTGTAGCCTCCTTCAGATCCTGGAAGGTCACTCTAAGGTCTCCTGGAAGACTTCTCTTCTCCAGGCTGCAGAGCCCCAACTCTCTCAGCCTGTCCTCACAGCAGAGCTGCTGCAGCCCTCTGAACTCCAACAGTTCAATGTCCTTAGTGGTGTCAGCGGTGCTCAGTGACAGGACAAGGAGCAATGGGCACAAACTGGAACCCAGGAGGTTCCATCTGAACAAGAGGAGAAACTTCTTTGGTGTTAAGAGTTCTGTAGGCCTGGAGCAGGCTGCCAGAAGGAGACTCCACAACCTCTCTGGGCAGCCTGTACCAGTGCCCTAAAGAAGTTCTTCCTTATGTTGAGGTGGAACTTCCTTGCTGCAGTTTCCATCCATTGCCTCTTGTCCCATTCCAGGGCACAGGTGAGCAGAGACTGTCCCTGTCCCTTCCTTCCTGACTCCCAGCCCTCAGATATTTACAGACATTTCTCAGATCCCCTCTCAGCCTTCTCCTCTCCAGACTAAGCATCCCCAGGGCTCTCAGCCTCTCCTCACCAGGCAGTGCTCCAGCCCCTTCAGCATCCTTGCAGCTCTCTCTTGGACTCTCTCAAGCAGATCCCTGTACCTCTTGAACTGGGAAGCCCTGAACTAGATGCAGTATTTCAAAATGGTTCCAGGGTTGGGGCTTCTGCCTCCATCTCTAATCACATCCCTAGCACTGATGCAACTAAATATCTGTGGAGACATCATTCTGTGGTTCATATCTGCTTCAATCCTTCCCCAAGGAAGATGCTCCTGAGCAAACACATGACAAACATTTCTCCAAATAGCAAACACCTTCAGAAATATCCATGTCAGTTGATCAGTGACTCAGTCAAGAGGAACAGGGACTAACTAACCCCACCACCAACCACCCCTGCTCGAGGCAAAGCCAACATGTGACATACAGATGGATCTGAAGGGAAAAAAAACCAACAAACAACAGGCTGGGATGAGGGCAGAATCACAGAATGGTAGAGGTTGGAAGGGAGTTCTGAAGAACATTGAGCCCAAATCCCCTAGCAAAGAAGGATCACTCAGGGCAGGTCACACAGGAACACATTCAGGTGGGGCTTGGATGTCTCTAGTGAAGGAAGAACAGAGAAAACTCTGTGCAGCTCAAGCTCTGGTGCTGGGCTTTTACAGCCCTGTTTCAGTACCTGTTACCCCAGCCCAGCAGCACTGCTTCCTTGGTCACCATTTTGCCTCTCCATTCCTCTCTGGTTTTAGCTGATTCCTCTCTCTGTTTTCAGCTGTTTCTTCTCCCTGCTTTCCTGCACCCCACACCTCTGCAGGTGGGTTTGGAGGAAACAAGGACACTCATCCTCAGTTCTTCTCTTAATGGTGAGAGCTCTGGGGCTGGTTAGTCTGGAGAAGAAAAGGCTGAGAGGGGACCTTATGAATGCTTACAAATGCCTGAAGGGTGGGTGCCATGAAGGGGCCAGGCTCCTTGCTGGGGTGGCTTGTGGCAGGACAAGGAGCAATGGCCACAAACTGGAGCACAGGAAACTCCATCTCAACATGGGGAGAAACTTCTTTACTCTCAGGGTGCCCTGGAGCAGGCTGCCCAGAGAGGTTGTGGAGTCTTCCTCTCTGGAGACTTTCAAGACCCAGCTGGATACATTCTTGTGTGACCTGCCCTAGGTGACCCTAGGGGGGTTGGACTCAATGATTCCCTGGAGGTCCCCTCCAAGCTCTACCATTCCATGACTCCTCCCCAGTGCAGTGGGAAAGCCTCAGCCTGCTCTCCTGAGCTACCAGAGCAAACCCCACAGCTTCAGACCGAGAGGCTGCTCTTCAGCTCTCATTCTGGTGGCCAAGGTGGCAACCCTCATGCCTCCCACTGCAGCAAGCACTGGGGACTCACCATCAACCAGGCAAGGGGGGCTGGAGAGCCAATGCACAGGGGAGAGCTGGAGGGAGGGAACAGATGGGAGGAGGGAAAGCATGTAAGCATGCAGAGGGAGTGCAGCAGGTCCCCTGCTGCCAAACCATCATTTGGCCTTTATTCATCTGAAGCCCAAACTTGGCCACAGTTCCACAACTCCATGCCACAATCAAAGCCCTGGAAAACAAAATGTGCTGAAACACAACTAATTAGCCACCACCTCCAAACCTGTGCTTGACTACCTTATGCTCAGGGTGGAGATCTGTTTGCTCTGCCTTGCACACAAGGATCCAAGGCAAACGAGAAGGGCAAAACATCAGGCAGAAGGGTTGGCAGAAAACCTCTCTCAAGAAAGCCCTCATGGGCCTGCAGCATCTTTCCCAGAGCTGCCAAGCACAGTTTATGGTACCAGCACTGCCATGCTGAGAGACATACCTGCAGGTCTCTCTCATAGACATAGAATCATAGAATGGTAAAGTTGGAAGGGACCTCAAGGATCAACCAGTTCCAACCCCCTGCCATAGGCAGGGACACCTCCCACTAGCACAGGGCACTCAAGGCCTCCTCCAACCTGTGGCCATGGCCCTTCAGGACATGGTTTAATGACCAAGGTGCTCCTAGATTGATGGTGGGACTCAAAGATCTGAAACAGTTCTGTGGTTGTGTAGTGAATCAAACCAGTTTGGTGCCAGGAAAACCAAACAAACCTCTCCTCCAGGGTAAGTCCCCAAAGTCCTGCAGTGCCTCTGGCTGCACCAAGCAGGGGCAGCAGCCCTACAGCTACAGAGCCAGTGGGGTTTGGGCTGTGGCCCAGCTCCAGGCTTGCTCATTGAGCAAGATGAACCAAGAGGTCAAATCAGTGTTTATGTCCCAGCTAAAGCATGGTGTGACACCTGACTGTCACTGTCACCAGATCCTAACCACAGGTCTAACCAGAGAGGGGAGAGGGTCCAGAGATGAGCCACAAAGCTCATCAGAGGGCTGGAGCACCTCTGCTGTGAAGACAGCCTGGAAGAGTTGGGGTTGTGCAGCCTGCAGAAGAGAAAGTTCCAGGGAGCTTTTAGAATCACAGAATGAAGCAGGTTGGAAAAGATCTTCAAGATCACTGAGTCCAACCTACCCCCTAACACCTTCTCACTCACTAACCCCTGGCACTGAGTGCCTCATGCAGCCTCCTCTTAAACACCTCCAGGGATGGACACTCCTCCACCTCCCCGTGCAGCCCATTCCAATGCCAATCTCTCTTGCTGTGAAGATGATGAGAGCAACCTTCCAGAACCTGAAGGGGCTACAAGAAAGCTGGGGAGGAGACTTTTGGCAGGGGTTTGTGGATAAAAAGTGAAAGTGCCTGTCCCACCCTTGAAACGCTGTGAAAAATTAACTCCACCAGTCTAAAATGTTCATTTCTCTGAGTTTTTAGGCAATTCTTCCCTCTCCCCTTAGATAAAAATTTGGGTTTGTTTGGTTTGGTTGGTTGGGGGTTTTTTTGGCAAATATTGAAGTTTTAAGCCAAATCCATATGTTTTTTTTTTCCCCCAAAAAAAAGGGACAAGGAGCAGTGGTTTGAAACTAGAGAAAGGTTGATTTAGGTTGGACATTAGGAAGTCCTTTAGTGTGAGGGTGGTGAGACACTGGCCCAGGCTGCCCAGAGAGGTGGTGGAAGCCTTATCCCTGGTTGCCTTCAATGTCAGGCTTGGTGAGGCTCTGAGCAACCTGCTCTAGTTGTAGGTGTCCCTGCTGAATGTAGCTGGACTGGGAGACCTTTAAAGGTCACTTCCAACCCAACCCATTCCATGACTTTATGAATTGTAGCCACAGTACAGGCTTGCAGGAAGGCTCCTTACTGCTGAGGACCCCCATGGTTAGTAACAGCCACAGGGCCCTTCACAAGCACCCCTCAGGCAGTGCCCACATCCAGCTTAAAGCCTGCTCCAGGTGTGCCCTGGGCACTGGCATCAAACAGCTCTTGGCCCTAAACTTGCCAGCATAAGCCTGCCACAGGCAAAGATCTCCATAGAGAGAAGCTGAGGTGCAGGAAGTCCAAAGGACAATTCTGAGGTTACAGTGGAGGCCTGAGGGTCTCTACCTCAGACATCCCAAGTGTTGGGGACAAGCAGCCCAGCTGCCATGGCTCACTCTGCCCAGGCTCTGATCAGCTCCAAGCTGCTTCCTGCCCATGAGCCAAGGCTTGTATGGAGATGCACACAGCCTGTCTGTTCACACCTGTGCCTTGCTTTCCCTACACCATAACTGGGTTGATTTTTTTTTTGCTAAAAGTCTCATCTAAATCCCCCACAGCATCCTTCTGGCTTCTTTCACGTGACTGCTCCATCATCCACCCCAGAGCCTGATGCCTCTGCTCAGCCAGAGCACCCAGGTCACAGCTGGGTGCCAACAGACGACCTCAAGAGCAGCCCTGAAGAGTCTGGGGCTGCTGATGGGTGAGAAGCTCAACATGAGCCAGCAGTGTGCACTGGCAGCCAGAGAACAACCAGAGCCTGGGTTGCAGCAAGAAAATTGTGGGCAGCAGGACAAGGGAGGGGATTCTGCCACCCTACTCCACTCTGGTGAGACCCCACCTGGAGCACTGTGCCCAGTTCTGGAGCCACTATCACAAGAAGGATCTGGACTTGCTGGAAGGTGCCCAGAGAAGGGGCACAAGGATGATCAGAGAGCTGGAGAACCTCTGCTCTGGAGACAGACTGAGAGAGCTGGGGTTCTTCAGTCTGGAGAGGAGAAGGCTCCAAGGANATCACAAGAAGGATCTGGACTTGCTGGAAGGTGCCCAGAGAAGGGGCACAAGGATGATCAGAGAGCTGGAGAACCTCTGCTCTGGAGACAGACTGAGAGAGCTGGGGTTCTTCAGTCTGGAGAGGAGAAGGCTCCAAGGAGACTTTATTGGGGCCTTCCAATATCTGAAGTGGGCTACAAGAAAGCTGGAGAGGGACTTTTTAGAGTAGTGATAGGACTGGGGGGAACAGAGGAGAAGTAGAAGTGAGTAGAATCAGATTGGATGTTAGGAAGAAGTTGTTCAGCATGAGGGTGTTGAGAGCCTGGCAGGGGTTGCTCAGGGAGGTGGTGGAAGCCTCATCCCTGCAGGTGTTTAAGGCCAGGCTGGATGAGGCTGTGGGCAGCCTGATCTAGTGTGAGGTGTCCCTGCCCATGGCAGAGGGGTTGGAGCTGGATGATCCTTGTGGTCCCTTCCAGCCCTGACGATTCTGTGGCTCTATGAAAATGTCTCTCTGCAGTTAGCTTTAAGCACCCAGGAGCTCTCTCCTCTCTTTCATGGAGCACCAACCTCATTGCTGCTGTGCCCCAGCAGTGACAGCATGGCCACAGCCCTACAGGGGTGGAGGTGGGTGGGTGAGTGTCATCTGTAACAGATGCAGGAGCTAAAAGGCTGCTGTCAGGCAGGAGATGAATGCCCTGGGCTCCTGATGCAGCCAGGGAACAGAGTGTACTCCAGCAGGGCACAAGGTACTGCCCACAACCCAGCCTCTTGTCCAGCAGCACAGAGGGGCACTGCTAGCACTCACTCTTGTCTCAGACACAGAGCTGTGAGGCCACTGCTTCATTATGCTAACAAGGTGGCAGCTACATCTAATTATTAATTCATTTAATAACATGTTTTGAAACAATTGGCTTGAAAGAAGCCAACTGCTCCTTGGGATGTGATGCAGAGCCCAGAAATGCTCTTAGATCAGCTTTCATCTTCCTGCCTGCAGTTCTGGCTGTGGCTCCTGTTCCCAAGGTGTGCAGGCAGGCAGAGCCCTTGTGCCTGGCTGCCCTGAGGTGACAAACTGCTGTCCAGGGAGGTGGTTGGGTCACCATGCCTGGAGGTGTTCAAACCATCTGTGGCACTTTGGGACATGGCTTAGTGGGCATGGTGATGCTGGCTGCAGGCTTGGACTTGAGGCTTTGGCTTGGGAAAGCCCTCAAAGGTCATCCAGTCCAACCATCACCCTGCCTCCATGGCCATCAAACCCTGCCCCCAAGTGCCATGGTTCTTGAACTCTTCCAGGGATGGGGACTCCCTCCTCCAGTCCCTGACCAATCCTGCAGCAAAGAAGTTTTTCCTCATCTCCAACTTCAGCCTCCCCTGGCACAACTTCAGGCCAATTCCTCTCATTCCATCACCTCATAGTAGGGAGCAGAGCCCAACCTCCACCTCACTCCAACCTCCTCTCAGGGAGCTGCAGAGAGCAATGAGTTCTGCCCTCAGCCTCCTTCTCTCCAGGTTCCCTCATCTGCTCCTCCCCAGCCCTGCTCTCCAGACCCTGCCCCAGCTTTGTTGCTCTTCTCTGGACTCACTGCAGCCCCTCAAGGTCCTTCTTGGAGTGAGTGGCTCAAATCTGAACCCAGGATTCAAGGTGCAGCCTCACCAGCATGGTCACAAAGGCTCTGATCCAAGAGGATGCCTGATGGGTGGCTTTGATCACTTATTGATCAGGAGCATTTTTCCTGGACTGAAGGAACAGCAAAGGCTGACTTCTCCCCTCAGCTTCCACTTGCTCCAGATTGACTCCCCCCAGCTCCCCCTGCTCCTCACCAGCCCTGTTCTCCAGACCTTTCAATCTTTAGCCTAATCTTAGAGGTCTTTTCCAACCTGAATGGTTCTGGGATTCTGAGTTTGTCTTGCTGGAGCTTCTTGCTGCTGCTGCAAGACCAGAAGCAGCTCTGCTCCAGCCAGCCCCATCCCATCCTGATAAGACATGAGCAAAGCACTGCCTGCTCCAGCATCCCTCTGCCAGCCCATGCCCAGCCCAGCAGCACATTCCCAGCTCTCCTGGGACTCTGCCTACTTTCAGCTTGGCCTTCCCTGCAGCCTGCCAGCCTCACAGCCAAATCCCACAGGCTGCCAACTTCAAAAGGGTCTGATCAAAGGAAGCAGGAGCTGGTTGGGCAGGGGAAGGAGCATCTCAATGCTCTGCAGCACTTCCTTGTCAGCAGTGGGGAGCTACTCTGACAGCCCCTGCAGAAAAAAAGACCTAGCAGCCCCCAAGGAAGGGAAGCCTCTGCAGTTCTAGCAGGGTTGCTTGCTCATGGTTTGCAGCAGTGATGAGATCCTGGTTCTGGAATCCCAAAATAACAAACACACAATTAAGGGAAATTTGGTTTACACACAGCCTTGTGAAGAGGCAAGTTGCTGCCTCTGGTCAACAGGTAGAAAAATCTCAGGGTCTGGGACACTTACAGACTGCAAGTCAAGCACAGAATCATTCCCCAAGTCCTTACCCCCTCTTTCTCTGAGCACACAGCACAGTGGCACACTACCTGCAGCTGTCCTCCAGCTTCAGGTTGAGAGTTGGGTTGTTCAGTCTGGAGAAGAGAAGGCTCCAAGCAGACCTTAGAGCAGCCTTGCAGTGCCTGAAGGGGCGGAGGAGAGCTGGGGAGGGACTTTGGGCAAGGGCTGGGAGTGCCAGGACAAAGGACAATGGCTTTGAGCTGGGAGAGGGGAGAGTGGAGATGAGGAAGAAATTCTTCAGAGTGAGAGTGGGGAGAGACTGGCACAGGTTGCCCAGGAAGGTTCTGGATGCTCCCTCCCTGCAGGTGTTCAAGACCAGGTTGCATGAGGCCTTGAGCATCCTGGGCTGGTGGGAGCTGCCCCTGCCCATGGCAGGGGGTAAGAACTAGATGAGCTTTAAGGTCTCTTCCAACCCAAACCCTTGCATGCTTCTGCAGCACAACCTAGGGCCACAAAGATGATCAGAGGGCTGGAGCAGCTCTCCTATGAGGACAGGCTGAGAGAGTTGGGGCTCTGCAGCCTGGAGAAGAGAAGGCTTCAAGGGGACCTGATAGCAGCCTTCCAGTATCTGAAGGGAGCCTACAGGAAGGCTGGGGAGGGATTATTTACAAGGTCCTGCAATGCCAGGACAAGGGGCAATGGGTTTAAACTGGCAGAGGGGAGATTTAGACTGGATGTTAGGAGGAAGTTGTTTGCAGTGAGGGTGGTGAGGCACTGGAACAGGTTGCCCAGGGAGGTTGTGGATGCTCCCTGCCTGGAGGTGTTCAAGGCCAGGTTGGATGAGGCCTTGAGTGCCCTGTGCTAGTGGGAGGTGTCCCTGCCTATGGCAGGGGGTTGGAACTGGCTGATCCTTGAGGTCCCTTCCAACCTTCCCATTCTATGATTCTATGATTCTAAACCTGTATTTGAGCACTCATCACTTCACTTTTGCAGCAGCTGAGCACCAAACCAACTCTATGTGCCTGTGAACCAGGAGCCACTCTGCTGCTTACAGGAGTTTCTTCTCCTTTCAGCCACTTTTGACAGGACAAACAACCCTGCAGCAATGACCCCAGATCTCCAGAGGAGAAACTCTGCCACCACTTTGCTCAGCACATCATCCATCAACCTGAAACCCAAGTAATTAAGGGGCTCACACCTCACCCTTTGGAAGGGATTCCAGAGTGGGCTTCAATAAAGAAGGGATCTAATTGGACAGAGCCAACCAAAGCTGAAACCCCACAGACTATTAGCTCCTTGCTATGGTTTTTAATCAAATTGTAGAGTACACCTTGAGTTTACTCACTTTAATCTAATCAATGGCAGAGCCTGACTTATTTGGGGCAATTAAAGTGTAATCTGCTCTTAGATAAGTGCTTTTGCATTGAGGGAACCTCTCAGCTGTCTTCCAGAGATGAACTCCAGTCACCCCTCCTCTGATTTTCCTCCATTCACTCCTTGCTGCTCCTGTTAATTAGCAATGCAGCTTCTGGGTGATTCATCTCTGCCTGTTCCTGTCCTTAGGATCAGGTGAACACAGACATTGCAAAGAACAGACCTAAAAATGCTAAAAGCATGAACAATGAGCACCTGGAGCTCAACTGAGGTAGTGCCTGGAGATGAGATGCTAAAGTAACTCCTGCTGAGCTCATCAGAGGGAGGAAGCCCTTGCACAGGAATGTCTAAAGGCAGACTCCAAGAATCATCAAATTGTTTGGGTGGAAGGAGACCTCCAAGATCACTGAGTCCAATCTTCCAATTTAACAGCACCAGGGGCACTAAGCCATGTGCCCAGGTGCCATGGGCACAGCTTTCTTGAACCACCAAACTGGTTTAGAGTGACTCTGAGGTCAGTCTGTCTTGTCAAGCATATCAGGCAGCCTAGAGGGGATGTGCAAAGAGGTTCTTCAGCTGATAGGGTGCCCCAGATGAACACCAGGAGACCCCCACAGGCTATGCATGCAGGACATTTACATAAGTCATTAGAATGGTTTAGCTGGGAAGGGACCTCAAAGCTCAGCCAGTTCCAACCCCCTGCCATAGGCAGGGACACCTCCCATTAGAGCAGGTTGCTCAAGGTCTCATCCAACCTGGTCCTGAACACCTACAGGGAGGTTGGTGAGCACAGAATGTGATCACACTCTGTGCTTCTGTGCTTCCCAACATCCCTGGGCAACCTGTGCCAGTGCCTCACCTGGCAGGTGAGGTTGTGGAGTCTCACCTCCAGGCAGGTTGTGGAGCACAGAAGACCTCCAGGGAGGTTGTGGAGCACAGAAGACCTTCAGGGAGGTTGTGGAGCACAGAAGACCTTCAGGGAGGTTGTGGAGCACAGAATCAGAGCAGAGAGAAGGAAGACATTTCTTCCTCTGAGAGTGGTGAGACCCTGGCCCAGGTTGCCCAGAAAGGTTGTTGATCCCTGGAAGTGTTCAAAGAGCTTAGAGGGAAGTGTCTCTGCTGGCTGCAGAAAGGCTGGAACCAGGTTACCTTCAGAGCCCAGACAAGGACAACATTAAGAGATTTTCTCTTCTTTATGAAGCTGCAGGGAGAAAGAGAACACAGCAACATCCCCACAGCACCTTAGCACTGCACAGCAGCCCAGCTCCCAGCTCCATCAGGAATGCACAACACCAGCACAGCACACATGTGCTGCTGGCTCTGCAACACAGTCCCTGGCCCCAGGCATCTCCCTCAGCACTCAGTGCATTTCTGAGAGCAAATGCACAGTGACAAGGAAAGGTCAGCACTGGTAAACATCAGGTCCCAAGGGCAAGCTCTCCTCAAAAGAGGGCTGCAGGAGGTTTCACACTGTCCCTGCTAGCCAGCTGTGTGGCAGATGCTGTCTGCTCTTGGCTCAGAGCTGCTCTAAAAAGCTGGGAAGGCAGAGCTGCCTCTTTGCTGCTGACAGGACTGTGCTGGCACATCTCCACACACCTCCAAGCACTGCTTGAATTAGCACTCCTCAGTGTTTTCATCTCTTTGCTCCTCACTTCACATAATGCTGGGTGGGGAATGGCTGAGAGCAGCCCTGAGGAACAGGTCCTAGGGGCCTGGGTTGATGAAAAGCTCAACCTGAGGCTGCAGTGTGAGTGCAGCCCAGACAGCAACTGTGTGCTGGGCTGCAGTAAGAGCAGTGTGGGCAGCAGGGCAAGGGAGGGGATTGTGCCCCTTGGCTCTGCTCTCCTCAGACCCCACCTGGAGTCCTGTGTGCAGTTCTGGAGCCCCCAGCACAGGAAGGACATGGAAGTGTTGGAG
>VWZE01018312.1:54235-64435 GCA_013396675.1 Eubucco bourcierii
TTCCTTTGTCCAGGAGGCAGTTTGGATTTCTGTGTTGTTTCTAATTTGTCTGTAATTGCAGACCTTTGTAAATGTCTTGTGTCTGTCTGCTTGTGTCTTGTGCTTTGCTGTGCACAGAGCTGCACCTTACTGCCAAGTCCTCTGAGCTGGGCTGCTAAACTCCAATAGGTGTCTGTGGGGGTGAAGGTCCCAACCCACACCAAGCAGAAAGCTTCTGAAGAGGGCCTGTTGTAATAGGATGAGGGTTGATGGCTTGAGACTAAAAGAGAGAGATCCAGACTGGAGAGAAGGGAGAAATGTTTGACACTGAGGGTGGTGAGAGCCTGGCTCAGGTTGCCCAGAGAGGTGGGAGCTGCCCCATCCCTGGAACCATTTCAGGTCAGGTTGTTTGGGGCTCTGAGCAACCTACTCTAGCTTCAGATGTCCCTGCTGAGTGCAGGGGGTTGGACTGGATGACCTCTAAATGTCCTTTCCAACCCAAACCAAGTCTGTGATACCTGTTAGAGACATGAACCCACCAAGCATTAAATCCTAAGCTGGAGCCTCAGAGAGATCCTGTGATTATACAACAAATTCTCAACTGCATCTCCTCCAGGCATCTGTTTCCAATTAGATTAATGAGCACCTAGAATGACACTCTAATAGTTTTCAAAGCAACCCCCAAAATCAATACCCCAATAGTAAGCTCTGGGTTTTTTGCATGTGCTACAAAGAGCAGTTTGGGAGAAGATGATCTAATCCAGCAGCTATTGATTAATCAATTCCAGGCAGGATGTTAATGGGCTTTTCTTACAAGAGCTGGCCCAAGGAGGAAGCAGTGGGATTGCTGAATGAGAGAAACTGGTTGTGTGCTGAAGTTTCAGAGCAAGGTCCCCAGGCATGCAGTGGGGAAATGGCCCTTCTGAGATGGCTTTAAGTGGGCAGAGACCAGGAGGAAATGGAGGCACTGAGCAATGAATGGAGAAGGTAATAAATCAGAGGTACTGGTTTCAAACAGCAGAAATGTTCCTGGTGATGAGCTGTGGTTGGTATCAGTAACACTGCCCTGTGCTGCAGAAACCATCACAGAAAGGTCTGTGAAAGAGCCCAGCCTGGGTCTGGAGTGCAGAGTGCAGCAGGCTGCATTCTACCTTGTGCTCCTGGCCAGTGAAATGGTCTGCAGGCATTGCCTATGTTTGCTTTAGTTATTTTTCCAGGGTGGCACTTGTGGCGAGGACAACATGGGATGACTCAGATCATCTCTGCACAGCTGTCAGATTGTTCTTCCTCCTGCAGTCCCCAGGCAGCAGCAGCCAGGGCAGCTGCACACTGCTCCTCACCTCCTCTTGAGTTTAGGAAGAAGTTCTTTACAGTAAGGCTGGTGAGGCACTGGAACAGGTTGCCCAGGGAGGTTGTGGATGCTCCCTCCCTGGATGTGTTCAAGGCCAGATTGGATGAGGCCTTGAGTAACCTGTACTAGTGGGAGGTGTCCCTGCCTATGGCAGGGGGTTGGAACTGGCTGATCCTTGAGGTCCCTTCCAACCTTACCATTCTATGATTCTATGATTCTCCTTCCTGCCTCTCCTAACCGTAAAGTCAGAGAATCAGAGAACCATTTTGGTTGGAAAAGACCTTTAAGATCATGCTTTAGCTCTGTTAGGGCTGGTATTAGGCTATGTCCTTCAGCACCACACCTCTGTGTCTTCAGAGCCCCTGCAGGGACAGGGATTGAGCCACCTCCCTGGGCTGCCTGTTCCAGTCTTTGAGAACCCTTTCACTAAAGAAGTTTCTTCTCATATCCAACCTAAACATGCCCTGGTGAGACTTGATTCTATTTCCTCTCATCCTACCCACTTGTTACAAAGTCCTTTACCACCACAGAAGGACAAAACAATTGGACCATCCTCTAGACCCAGAGCACAGCACTTTGCACCCACTGCACAGTCACAGAATGAAGCAGGTTGGAAAAGACCTTCGAGACCACCAAGTCCAACCTATCACCTAACCCTTCTAATTAACTAACCCCTGGCACTCAGTGCCTCATGCAGCCTCCTCCTAAACACCCCCAGGGATGGGCACTCCACCACCTCCCAGGGTAGCCCATCCCAATGCCAATCTCTCTTGCTGGGAAGAACTTCTGCCTAACATCCAACCTGAACCTGCCCTGGCACAGCTTGAGGCTGTGTCCTCTTCTTCTGTCCCTGGCTGCCTGACATGTGAAGATGCAAGCAAATCACAGCTCTGCAGCAGATACACAAGTCCCTCCCAGGACCTGAAAAGCAGTCACCCCACTCAGCAAGGAAATGCAAAACAGATGCTGGAGGCCAGCTGAAGAGGTCCATTCCCAGCCTCTTGGCAAGAGTTAGGAGCTTGCCTCTCAAGACAGTTCACCTCAACAGAGTAGCTGCAAATTACAGGGCACAAGTGAGCACTGAACTGCCTGAGAGACAACAGAGGCCTTCTGCTGCTGCTGTCTGGGTGAAGCTGTCAATGTCCTGCACTTTGTACAACTGGAAATAGTAAAACTGCCCAAGAGGTTTTGACCTTGAGGGGCTGTGGCAGTCGTGGTCGTGTACGGCAGCAGCGAGGAAACTCAGCCTGGTTTATCTTCTCTATAGCCAGAGTCATGTCTAGTGTGAGGGTAACTGGAAGGGTTTTGTATGATTTTGGAGCTGCCAAAACCAGTACTGTGTCCTCAGTGCTGCTCACTGATGTGGCTTTTGAGCTTCATCACAAAGGTTCAACCCAATCAAGAGAGGAAACCTCCAGGTACAAAGCGTGAATGAGGCTCTGGGTTTGCCACCCTGTGTTGTGCAGGTTGGGACCTCATTTTCTGTGGTTCCTCAGGAGGATATGCTCCTGACCACCCACCCCTCCTACAGCAGAGCACACCAGCACCCTGCAGTGGCTCACACCACTTCTCACACCTGCCAACACCAAGGCTCACACAAGACACCACGTCACAGGTAAGCAAGTCTGCAACCTCAGACCAACAAAGGCCACAAAAGTGGTTCAAAGGCTCTTAACAGGACCTGCAGAACGACCTTTAAGATAACAAAAGCTGCAGGGTGAGGAGCAAACCATTAGGGGATAAAATGCACAAACTACATCACTTTTTGACCCAGAAGAACTTTTTCCAAGCTGGCCCAGCACATAACAGCCCCCAGGAGTGCTGCAGCCCCACCAGAGGACTCACATTGTAGAGGATGTCGGTCCACCCCTCCATGGTGATGCACTGGAAGACAGTGAGCACAGCAAAGAGGATGTTGTCAAAGTTGGTGATGCCATAGTTGGGCCCTTGCCAGTACTCCCTGCAGGTGGTCCCACTCTCACACTGCCTGGCAGGAGGCTCCTCCCCACAAGGAAAATCTCCCACAGCATCACCTGCAAGGAAGAAAGGAGGAGAGAAAAGTTACTGCCTGCTGCTGCTGCTGCATCCTCCTTACACCACTGCATGGATCAGAATGGGTTGGGTTGGAAGAATCCTTAAAGATCATGCAGTTGCAAGCCCCCTGCCCTGAGCAGGGACACCTCCCACCAGCCCAGGCTGCTCAAGGCTGCATCCAGCACACCAGATGTGCTTAGTGCTTGGGGAGCATTGTCTCATGGATGGGACACAGAAACCTCCTCCTTTCACAGGCTCATAAAATGGGTTGGTTTGGAAGAGACCTTAAACATCATCCAGTTCCAACATCCCCATCATGGGCAGGGACACCTCCCACCAGCCAAAGTTGCTCAAGGCCTCATCCAACCTGGCCCTGAACACTTCCAGGGAGGGGGCACCCACAGCCTCTCTGGGCAACCTGTGCCACTGTCTCACCACCCTCACTGTCAAGAATTTCTTCCTAACCTCTGGTCCAGCCACTTCCAGCTTCAACCTGTCCCATCCTGGCACTACAAGCCCCTGGCAGAAGGTCCCTCCTGTAGTAGCTTAAGGTTTTATTGGACAATTCCAGCAAGGGAAAAATCAGAATTTTCCTGAAAGTTCAGTGCAGAATGTAGATAAATTAAAGCCTGGGTTGTGAAAAGAGAACAATGATAAAGTCTTCATCACTCTGGCTTGATAAGAAGGATAAAATGGGAATGTATAAACAACTTCTCACTCTCTGTTCCCATTGCTTTCTGCCTTCCACCTCCTCCCCTGCTCATCTGTGGGGACTGACCTGCTGGAAGGCAATGAAGGGGCAAATCCTCGTGGATGGGAGGTTGACCATGAGCCAGCAGTCTGCTCCTGTGGCCAGGAGGGGCAATGCCATTCTGGGGTGGATTAGAAGGACTGCAGCTAGGAGGTCAAGAGAGGTTCTCCTGCCCCTCTGCTCTGCCCTGGTGAGGCTGCATCTGGAGTGCTGTGTCCAGTTCTGGGCCCCCAGAACTGTTTGAGTGTCCAGTGAAGAGCCATGAAGATGATTAAGGCAGTGGAACAGCTCTGTTATGAGGAGAGACTGAGGAGCTGGGACAAGGAGCCTGGAGAAGATGGGCATGAGAGGTGACCTCAGCCATGCTTATAAAGATGTGCAGGTGAGTGCCAGGAGGCTGGAGCCAGGCTCTGCTGGGTGATGCCCAAGGACAGCACAAGGGGCAGTGGTGGAAGCTGAGGCATAGGAAGTGCCATGGAAACATGAGGAGGAATTTTTTTCCCTGTGAGGGTAACAGAAGCCTGGAACAGGCTGCCATGGGGGGTTGTGAAGTCTCCTTCTCTGGAGGTGTTAAAAACCCACCTGGATGTGCTCCTGTGTGATCTGCTCTGGGTGATGCTGCTCTGGCAAGGGGCTTGGGACTGGCTGAGCTTTGGAGGTCCCTTCCAGCCCCTGACACTCTGTGATAACTGAATACTAACTTGGACTGAGTAGCTAACACCTGAGATCTTGCTGGTTTGCTATCTGGGGGGAGAGAAGGTGGTGGTGGTGTTGTCCCCTTCTGTGCTTTCTGTGTCCAGGGGGGAAGGATTGGATTGCTCTATTGTTTCTAAGCTGTAAATACCTGTACAGGCATTTTGGCTGTATGCTTGCACATTTGGCTTGCTGTCAAACAGAGCTTTAGCTTACTTCCAAACCTTCTGAGCTGCTCTTCATTTAGGGAGTGATGTTCTCAAATCCACTACACTTCCCTAGCCCCCTTTAGTTACTGGGATTCCTCTCTGAGGTCTTCCTGGAGCCTTCTCTTCTCCAAACTGAACAGCCCCAACTGTCCCAGCCTGTCCTCATAGAAGGATGACTCTGTTATAGTTGAGGACCACAAGGGATGGCCAGCAAGGGATGGCCAGCAAGGGATGGCCAGCAAGGGATGGCCAGCAAGGTCATCAGCATCTTCCAGGGTCTGCACTAAAGCCTGCAACCCTCCAGAGGGTTTAAGAGCAGCAACACAGAGCAGTTTGGAAACCTAATGCTGTGGATTTTGAAAGTAAACAAATAATTGAGGAAGGGAGCCTAGAGGAAGGCTGGGGAGGGACTATGGACAAGGGCTTGTAATGACAGGAGGAGGAGGAATGGGTTTGAACTGGCAGGGGGGAGATTGAAACTGGATGGCAGGAAGACTTTCCTAATGTCTCACCACCCTCCTTCCAATGAGGATGGTGAGACACTGGCACAGGTTGCCCAGGGAGGGAGGTTGTGGAGCACAGAATCACCCAATGTGATTAAAGATCACATTGGGTGATTCTGTGCTCCACAACCTCCCTGAAGGTGTTCAGGACCACCTCAGGATGAGGCCCTGAGTGACCTGCTCTAATGGGAGGTGTCTCTGCCTACAGCAGGGGGTTGGAACTGGCTGAGCTTTGAGGTCCCTTCCCACCTAACCCATTCTGTGATTCCTGTTTACACAGAGGTGTAACCTGAGAAGCAGGAAAGGGTTTTAGCAGTGACAGGCTCAGCAAACTGCACCAAATCAAAATCCACCAGGGGGAAAACAAGATCAGCACTGATCATAATTAGGAATAATCATTGCACAGAGCAAAAGCCTGCAGGAGGAAAACCAGGTTGGCACCGGGGCTCCAGGATACGTGTGTGATGTGTCTTCCTGTTGACTCAACACCTTTAATGCTGAGCAGCTCTCTGCAGCTCCCATATGGGTCACCACAGGCTTTCACAAGAGCCTTGTGAGATGAGTCTGCAGAAGGCAAATGCCAAAGCCAGTCTGATCTCTGTTTGGCCTTTTGTTGCCAAGGAATGCTCTGAAATGCCATCCAGCGAGACCTGGGCAGGCTGCAGAGCTGGGCAGAGGGGAACCTTACAAAATTCAGCAAGGGCAAGTGTAGACTCCTGCAGCTGGGCAGGAAGAACCTCCTGCCCCACAGAATCACAGTGTGGGCTGTGTTGGAAGGGACCTCCAAACAGTCCAACCAATACAGGTGAGGTGGTGATGATCTGGTACAGCTGATCCTGCTCTGGCAGGGGAGTTGGACCAGATGAGTTTCAGAGGTCCCTTCCAGCCCCTGACATTCTGTCATCATGCAATGAGGTTCTCATCTCCACGCTCAAGCCAACCTTTGGAGCCTGTGGCATCAGGCCTGGCTTGGTTAATGCACCTCTGTGGAGCTGAAGAGCACTTAGGCTTTAAAAGGCTGTGCTGATGGCTTTGGGGGATGCTCTGCTGCTCTGCTGCTCTGCTCACAAGGGACCACAGTGCCAGGAAGCTTCGCCGCACTCTGCCTTTCCGGAAACACCACCTCACCGCTTCCCGCCCAGCAGGCGGAACCCAGCCCATAACTCAGCTGCCACCCAGCTCCTGAGCCCAGCCAGGGCCTGGCCATGCAGGCACCTTCCCACACCAGCCAGCCAGAGGAGCTGGGCCGGGGGGGAAGTGCCCCTGGCCATGCCATGTGCCCCCCACCGAGATGCCAGGTGCTGCAATGCAGAGAGCCGCACCACACGCTCCAGTTTCTCGGCTGCGCTCCCGATTCCTAGCCGGGAGCCTACCCAGCGAGCAAGAGGCACTTCCACAGGGCATTACACATGACAGCAACCTGCTCCCAGCCCCCAGGCCTGGCACTGACACCTCTCAATCATCACTCATGTCAGAGAGCTGCCTGCGGTGAACACAAACGGCTCAGGGGGGGGTTGCTTTGCCCTTTTCTGTTAACTGGGTTTGGAGGGAAGAAATTAAATCCCTCTCCTCTTTTGCCCTCCAGCTGAAGGCAGTCCAGCAGCCTCCCAGCTCAGCCTGAAAATGAAGGATGAAAAAACACAAACCTGCTCCCCACCTTGCTTACAGGCCTGAAAATGCAAACCTGCTCACAAGTGCTTTCTCCTGGCCCTCATACCAAGGACCCTTCTGCTTCTTCCACACTCATATTTGCACCATTTTCACTCCTCCACAACTGCTGCAGTAGCCCTCAGGGACCTTAGAATCACAGAATTATTTGGGTTGGAGAAGACCTCCAAGGTCATCAAGTCCAACCATCAACCTAACACCACTAAACCATGCCCCCAAGTGCCACGGCTACAGGTTTCTTTGCTTATATCTCCCAGGTGATATCAGAAACACTGAATCCTGCCTTCAGTTTTGGACTCTAACTCCTAAAATTGAGGTGATCAATGGAGGTCCCTTCCAACCCCTAACATCCTGTGAGCCTGGGAATTGTTTCCTTGATTGTGTTCCTAGGTGATGTCAGAAACACTGAATCCTGCCTTCAGTTCTGGGGCCCTAACTCCTAAAATTGAGGTGATCAGTGGAGGTCCCTTCCAACCCCTAACATCCTGTGAGCCTGGGAATTGTTTCCTTCATTGTGTTCCTAGGTGATGTCAGAAACACTGAATCCTGCCTTCAGTTCTGGGGCCCTAACTCCTAAAATTGAGGAGATCAATGGAGGTCCCTTCCAACCCCTAACATCCTGTGAGCCTGGGAATTGTTTCCTTCATTGTGTTCCTAGGTGATATCAGAAACACTGAACCCTGCCTTCAGTTTTGGAGCCCTTACTCCTAAAAGCACATGGAGGGGCTGGAGTGTGGCCAGAGCAGGGCACCCAAACTGGTGAAGGGTCTGGAGAACAGGGCTGGTGAGGAGGAACTGAGGTGATCAATGGAGGTTCCTTCCAACCCCTAACATCCTGTGAGCCTGGGAATTTTTTCTTTGCTTGTGTTAGAAACACTGAACACCTCCAGGGATGGAGACTCCACCAATTCTTTCAGTGAAGACATTTTTTCCTCATCTCCAACTTAACCCTCCCCTGGCACAATTTCAGGCCATTTTCTCTTCTCCTGTCACCTGGTGCTGTGGGCTGGGACCTGTTCTGCTTGGCATGAACGCTCACAACAAGAGATTTTTCCTCTCTTGTAAATCCAATCCAAAGATTCCTTTCTTCCTTGTGCTTTGTCCCATGGCTCACAACTCCTGACTGCCCTTTGTCAGCTCTGTCCTGAGGAGGAATGGGTTTGAACTGGCAGAGTGGAGGTTGAAACTGGATGTTAGAAAGAAGTTGTTTGCCCTGACCAATCTTTCTAGGAAGAAATTGTTCTTCATGTCCTCCTGCACCTGCCCTGGTGCAATCTGAGCCTTTTTCCTCTTGTTCTATTACTTGTTGCTAGGGAGAAGAGACCAAACTCCCACCTGGCTTCAGCCTCCTCTCAGGAAGCTGTAGAGAGAAATGAAGTCTCCTCTCAGCCTCCTCCTCTTCACATCAAACATCCTCAGTTCCTCCTCACCAGCCCTGTTCTCCAGACCCTTCACCAGTTTGGGTGCCCTGCTCTGGCCACACTCCAGCCCCTCAATGTCCTTTTGGGAGTAAGTGCTCCAAAACTGAAGCCAGGATTCAGTGTTTCTAACATCTCCTAGGAACNGGCAGAGTGGAGGTTGAAACTGGATGTTAGAAAGAAGTTGTTTGCAGTGAGGGTGGTGAGACACTGGCACAGGTTGCCCAGGGAGGTTGTGGAGCACAGAATCACCCAACGTGATCAAAGATCACGTTGGGTGATTCTGTGCTCCACAACCTCCCTGAAGGTCTTCTGTGCTCCACAACCTCCCTGGAGGTGTTCAAGGCCAGGTTGGATGAGGCCTTGAGTGACCTTTGCTAGTGGGAGGTGTCCCTGCTTATGGCAGGGGGTTGGAACTGGCTGAGCTTTGAGGTCCCTTCCAACCTAAACCATGCTTCTAAACCTCGTCCCTCAGCACCACATCTACACATTGCTTTAACAAATCCAGGGGTGGTGATTCCACCACTTCCCTGAGCAGCCTGTTCCAATGCCTGACCAATCTTTCTAGGAAGAAATTGTTCTTCATGTCCTCCTGCACCTGCCCTGGTGCAATCTGAGCCTTTTTCCTCTTGTTCTATTACTTGTTGCTAGGGAGAAGAGACCAAACTCCCACCTGGCTTCAGCCTCCTCTCAGGAAGCTGTAGAGAGAAATGAAGTCTCCTCTCAGCCTCCTCCTCTTCACATCAAACATCCTCAGTTCCTCCTCACCAGCCCTGTTCTCCAGACCCTTCACCAGTTTGGGTGCCCTGCTCTGGCCACACTCCAGCCCCTCAATGTCCTTTTGGGAGTAAGTGCTCCAAAACTGAAGCCAGGATTCAGTGTTTCTAACATCTCCTAGGAACATAAGCAAGGAAACTATTCACAGGCTCACAGGATTTTGGGGGATTGGAAGGGACCTCCATTGATCACCTCAGTTTTAGGAGTTAGGGGTCCAAAACTGAAGCCAGGATTCAGTGTTTCTAACATCACCCAGGAACATAAGCAAAGAAGCAATTCCCAGGCTCACAGAATGTTAGGGGTTGGAAGAGACCTAAAGAGCTCACCCAGTCCAACCCCCCTGCCAGAGCAGGACCAGACAATCCAGCTCAGGGCACACAGGAACACATCCAGACAGGCCTTGAAAGTCTCCACAGAAGGAGACTCCACAACCTCTCTGGGCTCTGTGACCCTTACAGTGAAGTTCTTCCTCGTGTGCAGTGTGCTGGAGTTTTTGTGTTAGCAGACTGTAAAACCCACAACACTAGGGTGCTACCTTAAAACACCCCTTGCCCTATCACAGGGCACAACTGAGAAGAGTTTGTCCCCTCCCTCTTGACCCCCAGCCCACAGATAGTTATAAACATTACAGAATCAAATCTTCCTCTGCCTCTACAAAGCTCTGTGCCAACCTCATGACATTCAACAAGGCCAAGTGTAAGGTCCTGCACCTGGGTAGGCACAATCCCAAGCACAACTCCAGGCTGGGTGGGGAATGGCTGAGAGCAGCCCTGAGGAACAGGCCCTGGGGGTCTGGGCTGATGAAAAGCTCAACCTG
>VWZE01018312.1:64465-89463 GCA_013396675.1 Eubucco bourcierii
CAGCACAGGAAGGACATGGAAGTGTTGGAGCCAGTCCAGAGGAGGCCACCAAGGTGCTGAGAGGGCTGCAGCAGCTCTCCTATGAGGACAGGCTGAGAGAGTTGGGGTTCTGCAGCCTGCAGAAGAGAAGGCTTCCAGGAGACCTTGGGAGTGGCCTTCCAGGATCTGAAGGGGGCTCCAGGAAGGCTGGGGAGGGACTATTGACAAGGGCTTGGAATGACAGGACAAGGGGAATGGGTTTGAAGTGGCAGAGGGGAGATTGAAAGTGGATGTTAGGAGGAAGTTGTTTGCAGTGAGGGTGGTGAGACACTGGCACAGGTTGCCCAGGGAGGTTGTGGCTGCTCCCTCCCTGGAGGTGTTCAAGGCCAGGTTGGATGAGGCCTTAAGTGCCCTGTGGGAGGTGTCCCTGCCTATGGCAGGGGGTCGGCACTAGATGATCCTTAAGGTCCCTTCCAACCTTCCCATTCTATGATTCTATAACCACTTGCATCAACCCATTCTCATGTTGGTGTTGGAAAGCTCTCTGAAGGATACTCAGAGAGCTGGTAGGGCTGTGGGGTTTATTACCATCTGAATTCATAGAAACAAACCATCCTGAAAACCTATTTCCTGATAATGACTGAAAGTAGAAGCCTGTGTTTTAAAGAGGCAGGCAATTGCACCTTAAATTGCAATCTTCTGGAGACAAAACCTAATTACTTACATCAGTGGACATCCCAGATAACCAACAGACATTAGCACTGCTATAAAGAGAGATTAAGAAATTAGTTGGAAAATAATTGGCTTTTTAGTTTTGAGGGTTTGGGGTTTTGCTTTTTAACTTGGACCAAACTGTGAGCCAGAGAGAGGTAGTTGACTGGGACCACAGCCTAGGATCTCAGAGAGCATTACCTCTCCCCACCCTCATCTGCTGGAGTTCATCATCTTCTTCAGCCTGGAGAAGAGAAGGCTTCCAGGAGACCTTAGAGCAGCTTTCCAGGATCTGAAGGGGGCTATGGGAAGGCTGGGGAGGGACTATTGACAAGGGCTTGGAATGCCAGGACAAGGGGAATGGGTTTGAAGTGGCAGAGGGGAGACTGAAACTGGATGTTAGGAGGAAGTTGTTTGCAGTGAGGGTGGTGAGACACTGGCACAGGTTGCCCAGGGAGGTTGTGAAGCACAGAATCACCCAACGTGATCAAAGATCATGTTGGGTGATTCTGTGCTCCACAACCTCCCTGGAGGTGTTCAAGGCCAGGTTGGATGAGGCCTTGAGTGCCCTGTGCTAGTGGGAGGTGTCCCTGCCTATGGCAGGGGGTTGAAACTGGATGATCCTTGAGGTCCCTTCCAACTTTACCATTCTATGATTCTATGATCACCCCATTCACAGGCAGACACATCATTCACTCTGCAGTGCTTTCTATGAAGGCCAGTTTCATCCTTTCTCCTTCCAAGGGCTCCTTGCTTCCATCTATTGTTCTTTTGTATTTTCTCCATTCTGGCTGATTCTTGTGGTTCTAATCTTACTGCTTCACACTGAGGTTTTTCCTCACACACATGCAACTTGCCTCAAAAACCCTGCAAGGAAATTCAATATTCAGCATCTGTTCACTGAGCTAAAAAACCCAAATAAAATGCAAACAGAATCACAAAATGAAGCAGGTTGGAAAAGACCTCTAGGACCATTGAATCCAACCTATCACCTAAAACCTTCTAATTAACTAACCCCAGGCACTAAGTGCCTTATCCAGACTCCTCCTAAACAGCCCCAGGGATGGGGACTCCACCACCTCCCCAGGCAGCCCATTCCAATGCCAAGCTCTCTTGCTGGGAAGAACTTCTGCCTAACATCCAGCCTGAGCCTGCCCTGGCACAGCTTGAGGCTGTGTCCTCCTCTTCTGTCCCTGGCTGCCTGGCAGCAGAGCCCAACCCCACCTGGCTACAACCTCCTTTCAAGAAGTTAAAGGACAAAGACTAAGGAATTATAAAACATCTTCTTCCATCATTTGAGAAGTTGGAACCACAGAGTTTTGTTTTGTATTTCTCCCATGATTGAGTTCTCCCACAAGAGTAGACCACAAATGCCTTCATCAGACTCTTGTGCAGGCAGAAAGTGACTCAAAAGCATCAGGGGTGTTGTGGTGGTATCACAGCTCACAGTAAGTCAGGGGTTGGAAGGGACCTCAAAAGCTCATCCAGTCCAAACCCCCTGCCAGAGCAGCATCACCTAGATCAGATCATCACCACCTCACCTGTATTGGTAGGACTGTTGAAAACTGGTGGATTTGAGAACATCACTCCCTAAATGAAGAGCAGCTCAGAAGGTTTGGAAGTAAGCTAAAGCTCTGTTTGACAGCAAGCCAAATGTGCAAGCATACAGCCAAAATGCCTGTACAGGTATTTACAGCTTAGAAACAATAGAGCAATCCAATCCTTCCCCCCTGGACACAGAAAGCACAGAAGGGCACAACACCACCACCACCTTCTCTCCCCCCAGACAGCAAACCAGCAAGATCTCAGGTGTTAGCTGCTCAGTCCAAGTTAGTATTCAGTTATCACAGAGTGTCAGGGGCTGGAAGGGACCTCCAAAGCTCAGCCAGTCCCAAGCCCCTTGCCAGAGCAGCATCACCCAGAGCAGATCACACAGGAGCACATCCAGGTGGGTTTTTAACACCTCCAGAGAAGGAGACTCCACAACCCTCCCTGGGCACCCTCATAGGGAAAAATTCCTCCTCACATTTCCATGGAACTTCCTATGCCTCAGTTTCCACCATTGCCCCTTGTGCTGTCCTTGGGCATCACCCAGCAGAGCCTGGCTCCAGCCTCCTGGCAGCCACTCTGCACATCTTAATAACCATGCATGAGGTCACTCCTCAGGCCCCTGTTATCCAAGCCCCAGCACCCTCAGGCTCTCCTCATAAGAGAGATGTTCCATTGCCTTCAGCATCTTTGGAGCTCTGCACCGGTATCTTCATTCAGGGTGAGTACCAAAGGCTGTTAACTCTTTGGGTAGGTGGTAAGGAAGGAGAGAAAACAGCAAATGTGGAAGAGGACTAAGGAAAAGTAACCTAAGAGCAGGAGAGAAACCATCCAACTATCAGGCATAGTGTAGCCAGCAGGAGCAGGGAGGTTATTCTGCCCCTGTACCCAGCACTGCTCAGGCCACACCTTGAGTGCTGTGTCCAGTTCTGGGCTTCTCATTTAAGAAAGATATTGAGGTGCTGGAAGGTGTCCAGAGCAGGGCAGCAAGGCTGGGGAGGGGCCTGGAGCATAGCCCTGTGAGGAGAGGCTGAGGGAGCTGGAGGTGTGCAGTCTGCACAAGAGGAGGCTCAGGGCAGAGCTCATTGCTCTCTGCAGCTCCCTGCAGGGAGGTTGTGGCCAGCTGGGGTTGGGCTCTGCTGCCAGGCAGCCAGGGACAGAAGAAGAGGACACAGCCTCAAGCTGTGCCAGGGCAGGTTCAGGTTGGATGTTAGGCAGAAGTTCTTCCCAGCAAGAGAGATTGGCATTGGGATGGGCTGCCCAAGCTGGTGGTGGAGTGCCCACCCCCGGGGGTGTTTAAGAGGAGGCTGCATGAGGCACTGAGTGCCAGGGGTTGGTTAATTAGAAGGGTTAGTTGATAGGTTGGGCTTGGTGATCCTGGAGGTCTTTTCCAAGCTGCTTCATTCTGTGATCCCCACCAGGCTGAAGGGCAGGAGCAGCACTGTGGGGATGTGCTGGGGGCTCACCTGTCTCGTTGGAGAAGCAGGTCTTGTGGAACTTGCCCATGTAAAACTCCAGGCCAATGATGGCAAACATGACGATGGCGAAGAAGAGGAGCAGCCCGATCTGCAGCAAGGGCACCATTGCCTTCATGATGGACTTGAGCACAACCTGCAAGCCTGAGGGGACAAGCAGAGACAAGTGGTCAGTGAAGGAAGGAAAACAAGGGTCTGGGGGTGAGGGGAAGATAGAATCATAGAATCATAGAATCATAGAATGGGAAGGTTGGAAGGGACCTCAAGGATCATCCAGTTCCAACCCCCTGCCATAGGCAGGGACACCTCCCACTAGCACAGGGCACTCAAGGCCTCATCCAATCTGGCCTTGAACACCTCCAGGGAGGGAGCAGCCACAACCTCCCTGGGCAACCTGTGCCAGTGTCTCACCACCCTCACTGCAAACAACTTCCTCCTAACATCCACTTTCAATCTCCCCTCTGCCACTTCAAACCCATTCCCCTTGTCCTGTCATTCCAAGCCCTTGTCAATAGTCCCTCCCCAGCCTTCCTGGAGCCCCCTTCAGATCCTGCAAGGCTACTCCAAGGTCTCCTGGAAGCCTTCTCTTCTCCAGGCTGCAGAGCCCCAACTCTCTCAGCCTGTCCTCACAGCAGAGCTGCTGCAGCCCTCTCAGCATCTTCGTGGCCTCCTCTGGACCCGCTCCAACACTTCCATATCCTTCCTGTGCTGAGGGTTCCAGAACTGCACACAGGACTCCAGGTGGGGTCTGACAAGAGCAGAGTAAAGGGGTAGAATCCCCTCCCTTGCCCTGCTGCCCACACTGCTCTTGATGCAGATAGGAGGGAAGGAGTGTCTAAGGGAAAGTTGAAGGCTGGCAGCGCCAAGTGCTGGTCCCAGGGTGCTACAGAAAAGCTGCTACAGCCCTGATGCACTGGAGGGGTGAGCCCACACCAGGACAGGGACCCCCCTCGAGGGCCACCTCCTTCCCTGGCATCTTTAAACTTGCCTTAAACACAACCCTACCTTGCCCTGAACCAGCAGAGTCAGCTTTTTCTGACCCCTTTCCTTCAGATCACAGATTCATGCATCTCTGAAGCTTCAGAAACATAAAAATGGACTTTTCTTGCAGCTGGTGGAGTCTCAACACTCAGCCTAAAGCTGGACCAGGTACTTAAGGAATTTTTTATGCTGAGGGTAGTGAGAGCCTGGCCCAGGTTGCCCAGAGAGATGGTGGATGCCCCATCCCTGGAACCACTGCAGGTCAGGTTGTCTGGGGCTGTGAGCAATCTGCTCTAGTTGCAGATGTCCCTGCTGGCTGCAGGGGAGCTGGACTGGATGAACTTTAAAGTTCCCTTCCAACCCAACCCATTCCATGATGCTATGATGACTTCTTACAAGCTGAGCATCTTGCACTGAGGGCTTTACCCCTTTAGGACTCCAAAGGAAAGAGCAGAAGCAGAGAGGACAGAGAGCTCTGAGTTGTGCAGGAGCTTCCTCTCCCTCCACAACACACCAAACAGTCAAGACACTGCCATTACCCAGCACAGCCTGCTCCAGGAAAAACAATGTCCTGCCTCCAGGGCTGTCCATCCACAGCTCTTTCACTGGCACAATCTCATTTTCAATTAGAAGCAGAGAGATAAGGGGAGAGGAGGGAGAGATGGAGCTGTCAGATAACATCCTAGAGATGCACACCACAAAAAAAACCTCCAGCAGCTGAAAGCCACCTTGGTGACCTGTCCTGAGGTGTGAAGAATGAACCTTCAACATCTTGCCATCATGCACAGCACTGCTGAGATCAATATGGGTGCAAGCAAGAAAAAAAAATATATATATAAAGCATGAAGATGTTTTGGACAGGAAAAGTAGTGATGGTGTCAGAGAAAAGCACAAATCAGGTCATGTCTGAGTGCTCCTCAAGGCTGTATGTTTACTACGGGAAAAATCCACAGCCCACAGCTTCCACAGCATCAATAAAAACATGAGAGCAAATAATGCTCTGTGGGAAAACATTGTGCTGGTCCACAAAGATCATCAAAGAGCTGGGAGCATCTCTCCTACAAAGACAGGCTGAGAGAAGCAAAGGCTCCAGGGAGACCTCAGAGCAGCCTTCCAGTACCTGAAGGGACTCCAGAAGAGCTGGGAAGGGACTCATTTTAAGGGCCTGTGGTGACAGGACAAGGAGCAATGAGTTGAAGCTAGAGCAGAGGAGATTTAGATTGGGAGTTCTTTACTATGAGGGTGGTGAGGAAGGCACTGGAACAGGCTGCCCAGAGAAGTTGTGGATGTCTCAACCCTGGAAGTCATAGAATGGTAAGTTTGGAAGGGACCTCAAAGACTATCCAGTCCCAACCCCCTGCCACAGGCAGGGACACCTCCCACTAGTACAGGTCCAACCTGGCCTTGAACACCTCCAGGGAGGGAGCAGCCACAACCTTCCTGGGCAACCTGTGCCAGTCTCTCACTACCCTCACTACAAACAGTTTCATCCTAACATCCAGTCTAGATCTCCCCTCTGACACTTCAAACCCATTCCCCTTGTCCTGGCATTACCAGACCTTGTCAATAGTCCCTCCCCAGCCTTCCTGGAGCCCCCTTCAGATACTGGAAGGCTACTCTAAGGTCTCCTGGAAGCCTTCTCTTCTCCAGGCTGCAGAGCCCCAACTCTTGTAGCCTGTCCTCATAGGAGAGCTGCTGCAGCCCTCTGAGCATCTTCATGGCCCTCCTTCATGTTTAAGACAAGGCTGGCTGAGACTTTGAGCCTAGTGGAAGGTGTCCCTGCCATGGGACAGGGGGGACATGGGATCCCTGCCATGGGTCCCTGCCATGGGACAGGAGGTTGCTCTGGGCAGACCTTTAAGGCCCCTTCCAGCTCAAGGCATTCTATGGTATCAAGTGGCAAAGCACATCCTGCTGGGGGGAACATACAGCCCACACCAGGACAGGGACATCCCCTTGAGGGCCACCTCCTTCCCTGGCATCTTTAAACAGTCACTTCCACAACCCTATCTTGCCTTCAACAAGCAAGAAGTCCATGGGGAAAAAAAAAAAAAAAAAGGCAACCAGAAGCATCTCATTAGAGATCTCATTAATAAACTCCATCTTTTTCAAGCCTAGCCAAGAAGCTCTCCTGTGTGGGAAGTCAGATTCAAGCCCTGCCCATGAAAGGATGCTGCTGTCAGGAAAATTTGGTGTTATGATTGCAAAGCACAAGCCTTTGCTGGATTTCTGCAGCTCCAATGTTTGACTCCTGAAGCAACCAGGCTGGAGGCAGAGCCAAGCCCCAACCCACTGCCCAGGAGTAGAGGGAGCTGCCTGGCTGTCAAGGGGTTAATGTGGAGAAGAGCAGAGCATCCACCCAGCATCAGTTCCCTTTCACTGGCTGTTGCTGGAGGGATAAAGAAAAAACAACAACAACAAAAATCTGTTCCACTTTCAGAAGTGAAATCCACTCCTGACAGTGATCTGCTGCTAGCAGGCAGAGCAGCTGCTGAACAGTGACAAATGAAATGCAATGGTGAGAGGACCTGGGTGGCTTCAGGGCATCAACAAGTCATGAAGCAGTTCCTCACTGGAGCATTCAGACCCTTCACATTAGTGTGTAAAATACATTAAGTTGTCCACTGAGTAGGCAGGAGCAAGCTGCTTCTGCTCTTTCCCTTGGAGCCTTAAAGGGGTAAAATCCTCTGTGCAAGATGCTCAGCTCCTGAAAAAAAATCATCACAGCACCATGGACTGAGTTGGGTTGGATTGGAAGAGACCTCTAAAGCTCATCCAGTCCAACTCCTCTGCACTCAGCAGCAACTAGAGAAGGTTGCTCATAGCTCCAACCAATCTCACCTGCAATGGTTCCAGGGATGGGGCAGCTCCCACCTCTCTGGGCAGCCTGGGCCAGGTCCTCACCACCCTCAGCATAAAAAATTCCTTCCTTCTCTCCAGTCTAAATCTTCCTCTTTCAAACCATCTCCCCTTGTTCTGTCACAACAGGCCCAGCTCAGAAATCTGTCCCCAGCTTTCTGATCAGCACTTTAAGCACTGAAAGGCCCCCAGAAGGTCTCCCTAGAGCCTTCTCTTTAGGTTGAGCAAACCCAACTCTCTCACAGCCCTCCCATCATTGCTGTGGCCTCCTCTAGCCCCACTCCAACAGGTGCCTGTCTCTTGTGCACTGCCAGTCTCTGAAGCTGGGGTCCTGAAAGCTGCAAAACTCTTTGCAGCCCAGAGAAATCAATCCTGAAGATAAAGCAGTCTGAGGACAAATTTCTGCCTCCCACCTGCAAGTTTGGGAGGGCAGTGCTGAAATCAGCTGGCTGGAGACAAACCAGGATGAGAGAAAAACCAGAGCCTAGCAAGGGCAGGAGCTGCAGGCTGTGAGGAAGCAGGGGAAGAAAAATAATGCTCAGGAAAGGAAGCAACACCCTAAACGCTGCAGGGCCCCTTTGGCTGTGAAGGTGACATTATTGTGACACTCATTTGGATGAAAATATAGCTCAGGAAAGGAAGCAACACCCCAAAAGCTCTAGGGCCCCTTTGGCTGTGAAGGTGGCATTATTGTGACACTCACTTGGGATTCCTGACACGAGTTTCAGGGGTCGTAAGACTCGGACGGCTCGCAGGGTCCGCAGGTCAAAGTCAGTCCCAGCAGTTGCCAGAATCCTGATTGGAAAATAAAGAAGAGATAGAGGGAAATGAGATGAAATGCAAATTCCTCTCTCCAAAGCAGGGACAAAGGTTGTGGACAACCAGGAAACATTCAAAGCTGCTTTCATTTTTATACCCGTGGTGATGCTGCAAGGTTTGTCCGCTGGAAGCCATCGGCCACAGGCTCCTGCAGAGCTCCTCAGCCTGGCTCAGGCTAAGTCCTGCTCTTCTAGTGCAGGAATTACAACTGGCTCCCAGGCTCAAATCTGGTACAGCCCAGAGGAGAGCACCCAGCAACAGCATTCACACCCACCCTATCTCTCACTCTAAGCATCAACACCCCCACTCCTGCCTCACCCAAACCTCAGAACAAGTCTCCTCTCCTGAACTTGGCTTCAACCCACTTGGATCCCCCCTGCCTCCCACCCTCAATCCAAGCTTTCCCCAGTAGAAAACTGATTCCTATTTCCATGAGCTATCTGCTTCAATCCCTTACCACCACTCTAACCTGAGCCTGCTCCGTTACCCTTCAGCTCACACTAGGACTGAGCTACAAGTGCAGCTTTGTTGCCTTTCTCTGGACCCACCCCAGCCCCTCAATGCCCTCCTTGGAGTGAAGTCCCCAAAACTGAACCCAGTATTAGAGGTTTAGCCCCACCTATCTGAAGCACTTTCCAGTTGCAGATTACTCTGGAGTTATACAATTAATTTTTGTTCAGAGCATCTTATTTGAAGAGAACATGGAGAGAGCAGGGTGCAGGCATTGCCTCTGGCACCCTGCAGTAAGCCTGACAAGAACTGCAGCCCCCAAACCACAAGAGTTTGGGCAAATCTCTGCACAGAAAATGAAATGGCTTCACTAACTTAGGGCACAGCAAAGGAAGAAATAGTCTCACAATGCCCACAAGCCACAAGGATGCAGACTCCTGAAGTGAAGACCCTGCAAGGCACAGAGAGCCTGGCAAACCTGTGCTCAGCAATCACTGCAGGATGCTGCAATGAAAACAGTCTTGATATGAGACAGGGCTCCCCTAAATGAGATCAAGAGAGGGTCTCCTCCCCCTCTACTCTGCCCTGCCGAGACCTCAGCTTCAGCACTGCCTTCAGTTTTGAGCTCCCCAGTTGAAGAGGGACAGGGATCTGC
The DNA here is from genome assembly GCA_013396675.1 of Eubucco bourcierii. Taxonomy (NCBI): domain Eukaryota; kingdom Metazoa; phylum Chordata; class Aves; order Piciformes; family Ramphastidae; genus Eubucco; species Eubucco bourcierii. Next base: position 73,943 of record VWZE01018312.1, read on the forward strand.
TGGAGAGAGTCCAGCAGAGGACTGTGAGGATGATGAGGGGGCTGAGCACTGCCTGGTGAGGAGAGGCTGAGGGACCTGGGGCTGTTCAGTCTGGAGAAGACTGAGAGAGGATTGAATCAATGTTTATAACTATATGAGAGCTAGGGGTCAGGAGGGGGGGGACAGGCTCTGCTCACTGCTCCCTGAGATAGGACAAGGAGACCTTTCCAGGCCTGTCTGGATGTGTTCTTGTGTGCCCTGAGTTGGATTGTCTGGTCCTGCTCTGGCTGGGGGCGGTTGGACTTGATCTCTTTGGGTTCCTTCCAAACCCTGCTATCCTGGGATCCTTTAAACTCAGCCATGCAGACAGTTCAGAGCAAATCCTTCCCAGCTGCCCAGCACCTGCACCATCTCCAGTGGTTGTGAGCATTTGCCATCAGGTTTTGCTGGGTTCAGCCCCAGGCTGGCCTACCAAAGTGGATGGGGCTGAGCAAGCATCCTACCAGTGGGGCCTGCAAGCCCCCAGTCACCTGCTAACACAAGTGTAAGATGCCACAACTACTGAAAGCACAGCCCACGGAGATCCAACCTTGACCATCACCTGACACTTTGCTGCCGCCTCCCAAAGAGCTACAGTAGCAAGAAGGACTTGCAAATGTGACTGAAAAGTGAGATTCCAGAGCTGCTGTAGGACACAGGCAGAGCTGAGAGGAGTGTAGTGCAGAGCCAGAGCAGAGTAGGGAATCCCAAGCAGTCCCCTGAGGGCAATGAAGCACACAGAGACAGCAAATGTCCCACATGAGAGCAGAGAGATGCTCCATGAGGCACAGAGCAAAGGATGTGCACCTGCCCAAGGGCTCCTCTGCTCTACTCCTGTGAACAGGATCTTGAACATTCAAAGTGTCCAAATAAACATGAAAACAAATATTAAATGAAACTGAAAAAGACAAGAAGCAGCAGGGGGGTTCAAATCAATAGCTGGCCTGTACCAGGCATAGTGTGAGCAGCAGGACCAGGGAGGTGATAGAATGAGTTAGGTTGGAAGAGACCTCAAAGATCATCCAGTTCCAACCCCCTGCCTTAGGCAGGGACATCTCCCACTAGTACAGGTCACTCAAGGCCTCATCCAGCCTGGCCTTGAACACATCCAGAGAGGTCATTCTGCCCCTGTGCTCAGCACTGCTCAGGCCACACCTTGAGTNCTCTGCTGCCAGGCAGCCAGGGACAGAAGAAGAGGACACAGCCTGAAGCTGTGCCAGGGCAGGCTCAGGCTGGATGTTAGGCAGAAGTTGTTGGCAGCAAGAGAGATTGGCATTGGAATGAGCTGCCCTGGGCAGTGGTGGAGTGCCCATCCCTGGGGGTGTTTAAGAGGAGGTTGCATGAGGCACTGAGTCCCAGGGTTAGTTAATCAGAAGGTGTTGGGGCCAGGTTGGACTCGATGATCTCAAAGGTCTTTTCCAATCTGGTTCATTCTGTGATTGTGCAGCATGCAGCTGCCTGGGGAACTCAGCAGCAGAGGATGTGACTGTGTGTGTGAGGAGCACTCAGCTACACTGGGGTCAAAATCCTGCCCTTGACTTACTAACTGACTTAGGGTTGCTGCCACACCTGGCCTAGGGCAGAGCAGGATCAGCATTGCTGTGCGGAAAGGGCCAGACTCCATCAGCAGGAGGTGCTGGAGCTCAGAAACAAAGCATGCTGAGCTGTTGGATGGCAAGGGAGGCAGCAGCAAGCCAAGGACCTGAGGAGCCAAGGATCTATTCCACAGGACACCTGTTCCTACATTTTCACAAGCAGAAAATTCACATTACATCAGCTCCATCCATGCAGCTCGAGCACAAGCAACAGGAGGCAACTGAAACCAAGAACCACCACATGCAGGCTTCTAATTTAATCTTCTGTGCCCATGCCAATGACTTCATTCCCCTTCTCCTTTCCCATCAGCCTCACAACTTAATTGCTCAGTTCTAAACCTCTGCAGCCTAGTAATAGCAGGCACTTCAAGTCCAAAGATAATCTCAAACATCCACCTTGGATGTTGTTACTAACAGCACAATCAGCCTCCAGTGAGCCAAGATGGATTGGTGCTGTCACCAGGCAGAGCCTGGGTCCCTGGTACAAGCTGAGAGGAGAGGTGCTTGATGCACTCATCACCTGGCTTCTAAATTCAACAAGAATATAGGAGTGGAGGGAACAGACACACACACATCCCACAGCATTCTCACTTGTTCCCTGGGATAAGACAAGGAGCAATGGATGGAAGCTGCAGCACAGCAGGTTCCAGCTCAACACAAGGGGCAACTTCTTTACTGGAAGGGTCCCAGAGCCCTGGCACAGGCTGCCCAGAGAGGTTGTGGAGTCTCCTTCTGTGGAGCCTTTCAAGGCCTGTCTGGATGTGTTCCTGTGTGCCCTGAGCTGGATTGTCTGGTCCTGCTCTGGCAGGGGGTTTGGACTGGATGATCTCTTTGGGTCCCTTCCAACCCCTGACATCCTGTGAGCCTGTGATCCTTAGTCCCATGCTGTCAGTAAGTGTTCCACTGGCTGGAGGTCTTCATGCCACTCTTGTCTTCTTTAATGGTCTGGATGCCAAAACCCACCTGCTCAAGCTATGCCACATCCCTCACCAGGCAAAGTCCTTAACCAGGCAGCAATTCCTACCTCACTACCACTGTGATCCCAAAATAACCTGTGCAGGGCACCCCCCAGCACAGCATCTCCCATGGCTGGAAAGCTGCACTGTGGATGCTACCAAATCATGAGGAGGACACAAAGATGCTGAGAGGGCTGCAGCAGCTCTGCTATGAGGACAGGTTGAGAGAGTTGGGACTCTGCAGCCTGGAGAAGAGAAGGCTTCCAGGAGACCTTGGAGTGGTCTTCCAGGATCTGCAAGAGGCTACAGGAGGGCTAGGGAGGGACTATTGACAAGGGTTTGGAATGCCAGGACAAGGGGAATGGGTTTGAAGTGGCAGAGGGGAGACTGAAACTGGATGTTAGGAGGAAGTTCTTTAGAATGAGGGTGGTGAGACACTGGCACAGGCTGCCCAGGGAGGTTGTGAAGCACAGAATCACCCAATGTGATCTTTGATCTTTGATCATGTTGGGTGATTCTGTGCTCCACAACCTCCCTGGAGGTGTTCAAGGTCAGGTTGGATGAGGCCTTGAGTAACCTGTACTAGTGGGAGGTGTCAAGCGGTTGGAACTGGCTGAGCTTNCCATCTCCACACAAGGAGAAAATTCTTTGCTGTGAGGATGCCAAAGTCTCAGAGCAGGCTGCCCAGAGAGGTTGTGGAGTCTCCTTCCTTAGAGACTTTAAGGTCCATCCAAATGTGTTCCTGTGTGACCTGCCCTAGGTGACCCTGCTTTGGCACAGGGGTTGGGTTCAATCCCCCTTCCAATCCCTACCACTCTATCAGATCACAGTGGAATCATGCCCATGGAGCTGAGCTGTCACTGCCACATCTGGCCATGAGTCAGCCACTCCTGACAAACAATACAACCCTGGCCAGATTCTGCCTCGAGGGAACAATAAATACAGCTGCATCCTAAACAAAACCACTTTGGGTGGAAGAAACAGAGGACTAAGAGGATGAGATGGTAGTTCTAGGGTTAAAAGTCCACATCTGAGCCTTGTAAGTAAATGAGGCAGGTGCTGAGACAACCCAGGTGGGCATCCAGCCCAGAAACATTTCCTTCACTCATGCAAGCAGGGAGGGGTTGGATGCTGCAGCCCCCTCATAGCCCTGGCTCTGCAGTCACAGCCAGGTTGTCCAAAGAATGGAACTGGGAAAGAGGGTTCCAAGGCTTTTTGAAGTGTTATGGAGACAGTGTCCATCCCAGGAGCCTCAGGGTGCTCCAAAGGACCTACTGGCAAAAAGCTGGTGCCCAATAATTGGGAGGGAAGAGCTGAGCAGCAGCTAGAGCCCAGCAGAGCAGTTTGGTAAGGGGAGAGCCATGCCAGGGGCAGACAGGGTGCCTCTTCTCCCTAGAAAACTAAAGCTGATTTGCAGTTGCTCAGCAGTCCCTGCTCCCTTCTTAGCAATCCACTTGTTCAAGGCCCTCAGAGCTCAGGATGTGAGTGTGCTGATCCAGCAAGGCACTGTCACACTGCGCCGCACTTCTCACAGCTTCCCATCGCAGCCACCTCTGGAAGCTCTCAGCAAAGGAAATGCTCCTCAAGCTCAGCCCCACATGCTCAGCTCCAAGGAGTGGAGTGGGGAAAGGCTAATACTGATCCTCAGGATCATCTCCAATGCACATCAAAATCCTTGGGATAAGAATGGGGGAAAGCTAAGCCTGCTCCTCAGCATCATCCTCACTCCACATCTCTAAACCTCTGGGATTGGAGTGGGGGAAAGCTAAGCCTGCTGCTCAGTGTCATCCTCACTCCACATCTCTAACTCCCTGGGATTGGAGTGGGGGAAAGCTAAGCCTGCTGCTCAGCATCATCCTCACTCCACATCTCTAAATCCCTGGGATTGGAGTGGGGGAAAGCTAAGCCTGCTCCTCAGCATCATCCCCACTCCACATCTCTAAATCCCTGGGATTGGAGTGGGGGAAAGCTAAGCCTGCTCCTCAGCATCATCCCCACTCCACATCTCTAAATCCCTGGGATTGGAGTGGGGGAAAGCTAAGCCTGCTCCCTCAGGATCATCCACACCTCCTCTTCCTCCTCCTCCTCTAATGGCCTTTGAGTGGATTTATTTTACCTTTCCCAGGTGATATCTCGAGGAGCAGGTGACAGAGATGCTTTCCATCTCCCCCAAGGCAGGAAGATGAGGAGCAACAGGAACAGAGAGTGAGAGCCAAGAGAAGATGATGAAAAATAGAAGGCTTTCTATAGATGTCTCTGCTTATTGGAGCAACACCCTTGGGCCAGCCTCAGCACAGAGCAGCCAGGGAGGCCACACTCAGCACACACACACCTGCAGGTGTTGGAGCAGGTTTTTTGCTCAGTGTCTTGGCCTCACTGCCTGTAAATCACAACAGAGGTGGCACCAGACATGCAGAACAGAACTGGATGTGGCTGCCAGTCCAGCAGCTTCAGCAGCTCTGCTTGGGAGCAGATAACACACAGCCCCAGCAAGCAGCAGCAGGATTAATAACTGGGAATGATTAACACTTCCAAGGGGATCTCAGCACTGGGCAAGTCCAGTGCCAGGGCAGGTTCTGCTGGAGGAGGAACTGCTGCCAGACGTTTTGAAAGGAACCTTGCTGCTTGGTAGAATCTCCAGCCCCAGAAAGTAAATGCAAGCAGCAATGCTTTTATCCCAAAACTGTTCCCAAGAACCAAATAAATCCCTCCAGGGGGATTAGGAGAAAGACTAAATACCCACCAGGCTGCTTCCTTCCAAACCAGCAGCAGTACAGCAGCTCTCTTAGGAAAAGAAATAGCAACTGTCACTTCTTACTCACAGACTCAACCCCACCTCATGAGGGTACCTCTGCAGCACTGACCCCAAAAACCTCTGACAGCAGCAGGAGCACAGAAAACTTCAGCAAATCCCTTCCTTGTTCCCACAGCAGACTTTAGGCCAACAAACCTCAATGGAAACCAATGGGGAAAATAAATCAATATCTTCCTCAATACTGTCTGGAAGAAGTTCCTTCAGAAAAGCCAAATGTATCCTAGACCCCATCAAAAGATGTGTGGCCAGCAGGAGGGGATTCTGCCCCTCTGCTCTGCTCTTTTGAGACCTCACCTGCAGCACTGTGTCCAGCTCTGGAGCTCCCAACACAAGGACATCAAACTGTTAGTGATGATCAGTGAGCTGGAGCAGCTCTCCTGTGAGAATAGGCTGAGAGAGTTGAGGCTGTCCAGTCCAGGGAAGAGAAGGCTCTAGAGAGACCTGATAGTGGCCTTGCAGCACCTGAAGGGGCTCTACAGAAGAGCTGCAGAGGGACCTTTTATAAAGGCCAGTGGTGACAGGATCACAGAACCACAGAGTGTCAGGGGCTGGGAGGGACCTCCAAAGCTCAGCCAGTCCAACCCCCCTGCCAGAGCAGCATCACCCAGGTCACACAGGAACACATCCAAGCAGGTTTTGGATATCTCCAGAGAAGGAGGTTCCACAACCCCCCTGGGCAGCCTGTGCCAGGGTTTGGTCACCCTCACAGGGAAAAAAATTCCTCCTCATGTTTCCATGGAACTTCCTATGCCTCAGCTTCCACCAGTGCCCCTTGTGCTGGCATTGGGCATCACCCAGCAGAGCCTGGTTCCAGCTCCTGGGCACTCACCTGCACATCTTTATAAGCATGACTGAGGTCACCTCTCAGGCTCCTCTGCTCCAAGCTAAAGAGCCTCAGCTCCCTCAGGCTCTCCTTGTAAGGAAGATGTTCTACTCCACCATTTTTAGGGCTCTGTGTTGGACTCTTTCAACCAATTCCCTGAGATCCTTTCTTGAACTGCCCAGAACTGGACACAATATCCCAGATGTAGCTTCACCATGATGAAGTTCAATGGTTTTAAACCAGGTCAGGGCAGATTTAGACTGGACCTCAGGAAGCAGAACTTTGCTATGAGGATAGTAAGAGATTGGGATGGTTTGCCCAGAGAGGTGGTGGAGGCCACAGCCCCAGAGATGTTTAAGACCAGGCTAGATGAGACCTTGAGCAACCTGATCTAGTAAAAGATGCCTCTGCCCGTGGCATGGGGAATGGAACTGGATGATCCAGCTCTGCTCTGAGGACAGGTTGAGAGAGTTGGGGCTCTGCAGCCTGGAGAAGAGAAGGCTTCCAGGAGACCTTGGAGTGGTTTTCCAGGATCTAAAGGGGGCTACAGGAAGGCTGGGGAGGGACTATTGACAAGGTCTGGGAATGCCAGGACAAGGGGAATGGGTTTGAAGTGGTAGAGGGGAGATTGAAAGTGGATGTTAGGAGGAAGGTGTTTGCAGTGAGGGTGGTGAGACACTGGCACAGGTTGCCCAGGGAGGTTGTGGAGCACAGAATCACCCAACGTGATCTTTGATCACGTTGGGTGATTCTGTGCTCCACAACCTCCCTGAAGGTCTTCTCTGCTCCACAACCTCCCTGGAGATCTTCTCTGCTCCACAACCTCCCTGGAGGTGCTCAAGGTCAGGTTGGACAAGGCCTTGAGTGACCTCTACTAGTGGGAGGTGTCCCTGCCTATGGCAGGGGGCTGGAACTGGATGATCTTTGAGGTCCTTTCCAACCTTCCCATTCTGTGATTGATCTTTAAAGTCCCTTCCCACCCAAACCATTCTATCAGTCTGTGAGACACCATGGAGAAGGCAGCACCATACCATAATTTCTAGCAACTTGTGGCAACAGAGCCTCTCACTTCTCCCTACTCCCTTCCACGTCCCAAGCAGCAACAGGTAGCCAAGCCTTAGCAGCAGACAAAGCCAATGAGCAAGCCTCAGAACACACTGAAAGCTGTGGAAGGATGTGGCAGGAGTTAGTGGATGTGCTGAGGGCCACCTCAGCTCCAGTGCAAATCCAAAGCAGCACTTTGCACCCTCTGAGCTCCAGAGAGCACACTGAAGCCATCACTCAGCCTCGTGCTGCTGATGTGGCCTGGCTGATTGCCTTGCCCAGGGGCTGAGGGCAGGTCAGTGGAGGCAACCAGCCAAGGGGTGCTCATGAGCCAGCTCTCAGATGCAGGCAGCTGTTCTGGTGAGCAATGCCAGCCTGGCTTGTGCTTGGGTTGAAGAGCACAGCTGGCAGTCCTGCTGCTCCCCCATCCCTACAGCCACAGCAGGGCTCTGCGTGGCAGCAGTGCCTGGAGCAGTTGGACAGCTGCACCTTTTCACTCACTTGCATTTCATGGTGTGTGAGCTTTATCTTGACTACCAAAGACACAGAGTGGACACCAGGTCTGAGCTGATAAGCAGATCTTGCAGTGTTAATTGCACCATTTAATTGAGGACATTATCAGGTTCCCTTGCTGGCTCCATCACTGTATTGGTCACTTCCCCAGCAGCTGTCCACAGTGGCTCCCACAAGAAAAGGCACAGCTCACCAGCTCTGTCTCTCTTTTGGATCACAGAATGGTCTCCAGACCCTCCAGCAGCTTTGTTGCCCTTCTCTTGACCTGATCCAAAGCCTCAATATCCTTCTTGGAGTGAGAAGACCAAAGCCAAACATTCAACAACAGCACAGGGTCATGCCTCTGAGGCAGAGCCAAGAGCCACTTCACTGCTTGGCCTCACCCCAGACTGGCCCACCCCAAACTGGCCCACCCCTGGGCCTTCTGCAGCCAGTGTTAGATCTGACAGCAACCCACAGAGCTGCCCAGGTGTGAACACAGTGTCCCTCCCTCCCTTTAAGAGAGGAAGTCCTGTGAGGAGCAGCAGCAAAATGAGAGCAGAATCCTTCCTCCCAAACCACCTGCAACCTACTTTCCTGCCTGTAATTCCTGAGGCAGGCCCCAGGGAGAGGAGCATCTGTAGGCAGATTTCTCTGCTAGGAGACACAGAAACCATGGAGCCTGCCACAGGCAAACAAAGGTTTTGCAGAGTGCAGGGGGCTTGGCCAATGCTCAGGGCAGAGGAAGATGTTCTGGCTCTGAGGCAACTGCACAGATAACTCCTTGCTGTTTCCAAGCAGGACAGACGTGAGCACAGCTCTGCACAGAGCAGAAAAGGAGACTGACCCACAGCAAGCAGTGACAGCTGGCAGGGAGACAAAACCACTGTCAAGGTTGGAAGAGATTTTTGAGCTCATCAAGTCCAAGCTCTCACCCAGAGCTCACAACCCCACCACTGCTGCTAAGCCACTGCCACTAAACCACATCCCTCAGCACCACAGTCTTGTGTCATTGAAATCCCTCCAGGGATGCTGACTCCACCACCTTCCTGGGCAGCCTGTGCCAGTGCCTGGCAGCCCTTGCTGGGAAGAACTTTCTTCTAGTATCCAACCTGAACCTCCCTTGGCACAACCTGAGGTCATTTCCTCCTGTCCTATCAATGGTCTTTGGGAGAAGGGACCAACCCCCACCTGGCTCCAACCTCCTTTCAGGGAGGTGTAGACAGCAATGAGGGCTCCCCTCAGCCTCCCTTTCTGAAGGCTAAGCAACCTCAGCTGCTCCTGCTAAGACTTGTCTTCAAGACCCCCACCAGCTTCACAGCCTTTTTCTGGACCTGCTCCAGCAGCTCCATGTCAGCCTTGAAATGAAGAGCCCAAAGCTGAATCCAATAGTCAAGGTACAGGCCTCAGTGTACAGGAGGACAGTCACACCCCCAGACCTGATGGAGACCCTCTTCTGACCCAGGCCAGGACCCCACTGGTCCTCCTGCCCAGCTGAGCACACTGCTGGCTCATGCCCTGCCAGCCTTCACCCAGCACCTCCAGCTCCTTCTCTTCTGAGCAGCCACTCTGCCCCAGGCCTGTAACCTTGCATGGGGCTGTTGTGGCCAAGTGCAGCACTAAGCACACACTTCCAAAACATCTCAGGGAGCTCACTCTGAGCACTGAGGAGTTAAAAAATCCTACACTTCCCTCTGGCTGGAAAGTAGGTCATACCTTGAGTCTCACCACATTAAAGTCACAAAGGCAAGACAGCTGCTTGCTGCCCTTGGAAACAGAATGGAATGGGGTGGGTTGGAAGGGGCCTTAAAGCTCATCCAGCTCCAACACCCCCATTAGGGGAAGGGTCTCCTCCCTCTAGCCCAGGATGCTCAAAGCCTCATCCAGCCTGACCTTGAAAGCCTTCAGGGAGGGGGAATCCACAGCCTCCCTGGGCAACCTGTGCCAGTGTCTCCCCACCCTCCCTCTGAACAATGTCTTCCTCATCCCCACTCTCACTCTCCTCTCTCCCAGCTCAAAGCCGTTGTCCTTCAGCCTGCCACTCCCAGACCTTGTCCAAAGTCCCTCCCCAGCTCTCCTGCAGCCCTTTCAGGTACCGAAATGCAGCTCTAAGGTCTGCCTGGAGCCTTCTCTTCTGCAGGCTGCACAGCCCCAACTCTCCCAGCCTGTCCCCAGAGAGGACCTCTCCAGCCCTCTGAGCATTTTTGTGACCTCCTCTGGGTCTGATCCAGCAGTCTGATTGGCATCCCAGAGCTGTGTGCCCTTCACCAGAGGGTGCAGAAAGCAGGAGCTGGGAGCCCAAAGCATATTCCTGGAGACATCTGGTGTCACACACCCTCACCCCATGATGCCTCCTGTATGGGCAAGCTATGGAGGGGGTGAACCCAATGCCAAAGGCAGTTCTTGGAGAGGAGAAGAAAGTTTCAGGGTCAGCAAAATGTTTCACTTGCTTCTGCTTTGAGACAGGAGAAAAAGATAGAGCAAAGAAACCTCATTTGGAACCATTTTCCTGTGTCAGGTTCTAAAATGAAGTTTTCTGAGGTTTCCTTTCCAGTGAAAGCCTTCATGGCAAGCCTAAGTATTTTTCACTGGACTTAAAGCTGCCATTTTCCTGAAAACCACCAACCCCTAAATCCTCTGTGGGTGCAAAAGACCATCCAAACTTCACTGCACTCCACTGCTGGGTGGCAAAGTCCAGAGGACTCTGCTCTCTACCCAGTGGCTGGCTGGAAGTGGGCACAGGACAGGTGCCTGCTGGATGAGGATGGACTTTTCTGCTGGGTGGGCTAGCAGGGCAGCACACACACTGCAGGAGGGAAGGGAGCTGAGCCACCAAAGGCACATCTCCAGCCTCCTTCCTTCCAGGAGCCAGCAAACCAGAGCCTGCAGCCCCCTCAGGACATTACTGAGAGTCTGAAAGAGAGCAGCAGTGCTCAGCACAGGACACAAAAGCCACCCTTGGCTATTCAGCACAGGAGAAACAACAACTTGCTGCCTATCAGATCCAACTAACTGGATGGCCTCAGCTATGCATTGGTCTGGAGTCAAAAGGTAACACAGTTCAGCTCCTGCATGCTGTGGATGTACCACAGAATGAAGCAGGTTGGAAAAGACCTCTAGGACCACCGAGACCAACCTGGCCCCTAACACCTTCTAATTAACCTACCCCTGGCACTAAGTGTCTCATGCAGACTCCTCTGAAACACCTCCAGGGGTGGGCACTCCACCACCTCCCCAGGCAGCCCATTCCAATGCCAATCTCTCTTGCTGGGAAGAACTTCTGCCCAACATCCAGCCTGAACCTGCCCTGGCACAGCTTCAGGTTGTGTCCTCTTCTTCTGTCCCTGGCTGCCTGGCAGCAGAGCCCAACCCCAGCTGGCCACAACCTCCCTTCAGGTAGCTGCAGAGAGCAATGAGCTCTGCCCTGAGCCTCCTCTTGTGCAGGCTGCACACCCCCAGCTCCCTCAGCCTCTCCTCACAGGGCTGTGCCCCATGCCCCTCCCCAGCCTTGCTGCCCTTCTCTGAACACATTCAAGCACACGTAGTGACTGCCAGGATCACCTCATCACCAAAGCATGCCCATGCTTGTGGGTAAGGATTTGTGCCCCTCTGCTCTTGTGACACCTCACCTGGAGCACTGCTTCCAGCTCTGGATGCCCTGCCAGGTGGGCTAGCAGGGCAGTGCACACACTGCAGGAGGGAAGAGCTCCGAGTCACCAAAAGCACATCCCACCCCTCCTTCCTTCCAGTACCCACCAAACCAGAGGCTTCTTGCCAGGCTGCCCTGGGAGCAGCAATGAAGTCTGTGTTATTTGGAACCAGAGCTACATCTCCCTCTGCGTTTGGCCAGTCCCCAGAAGTAGTTGTTGATGAGGGGAGACAGAAAATGTCATGGCTCTCAGATGACACCAGCATTTAAAAAGCAAAGCACAACAAAACAGTTCAGAGTCAGAGTTCAGCTTTCCTTCCTGGGGTGCTGAACTGCTGCTGCCAGAACAGGGATGGGAAGCAGCAGTCAGTGAGGAACTGATGCAGAGGAGGTGGAAAAATTATCTGTACCCAGGTGCATTGCTCTGAAGGAAAGGAGTTCTCTTGTCAGGTTGCTGTCCTCTGGACCTTTCTGCACTGCAGGCTTTTCTCTCCCACCAAGCCACCAGCTGAGCCATGCACTAAGTGCCACAAGGAGTGCTTGGAGTGATGGTCTCCAGATCCATCCACCCCACCAGGCACTGCAGTGCTGGATCCTACAACAGCTCCTTGAGTGCTGTGTCCAGTTCTGGGCCACTCCATTTAAGAAAGACGTTGAGGTGCTGGAAGGTGTCCAGAAAAGAGCAGCAAGGCTGGGGAGGGGCCTGGAGCACAGTCCTGTGAGGAGAGGCTGAGGGAGCTGGGGGTGTGCAGCCTGCACAAGAGGAGGTTCAGGGCAGAGCTCATTGCTCTCTGCAGCTACCTGAAGGGAGGTTGTGGCCAGCTGGGGTTGGGCTCTGCTGCCAGGCAGCCAGGGACAGAAGAAGAGGACACAGCCTCAAGCTGTGCCAGGGCAGGTTCAGGCTGGATGTTAGGCAGAAGAGAGATTGGCATTGGGATGAGCTGCCTGGGGAGGTGGTGGAGTGCCCACCCCTGGGGGTGTTTCAGAGGAGGCTGCATGAGGCACTTAGTGCCAGGGGTCAGTGAATTAGCAGGGTTAGGTGATAGGTTGGACTCGATCTCAGAGGTCTTTCCTACCTGCTTCATTCTGTGACCTAGAGGAGGGCAGACAGGGAGTGACTCCCAACAGACACCATTCTCCCTCTTGCTCTGAATTTGGGGGTTTTCTTGGCCAGAAGTACCACAGCAAACATGCAATGTTGTGCTAAGGAGTACACAGTTTGCCAAGGCATCCACAATATTGTGTATTCCCTCCATCTGCTCCTGCTAAATAAACCCAGGCCTGTATCTAATATAATGAGTAGCTGTTGGCAGTAACTGCACAGCCATCTGCACCGTGCTTGCAACCTGTTGCAGGCTGGGTGTGGACATGAGGAAGTCAGAATTGATTTCTTCCATACTGAAAACAGGACTGGGAACTTCCTCTCTTCTGGTTTTTTAAGGATAATTAAACCACCTCAGCTAAACACATCAGATGTGCTTGGTGCTCAAGGAGCATTGCCTTGTGAATGGGACAGAGAAACCTCCTCTCTTTGTGGGCTCATAGAATGGGTTGGGTTGGAAGGGACCTTAAAGATCATCCAGCTCCAACACCCTCATCATGGGTAGAGACACCTCCCACCAAGTCCAGGTTCCTCAAGGCCTCATCCAGCCTGGCCTTGAACACCTCCAGGGAGGTTGTGGAGCACAGAATCACCCAATGTGATCTTTGATCACATTGGGTGATTCTGTGCTCCACAACCTCCCTGGGCAACCTGTGCCAGTGTCTCACCACCCTCACTGCAAAGAATTTCTTCCTCATCTCCACTCTCCACTCCACTCTTCCAGTTCAGAGCCATTGTCCCTCATCCTGGCACTCCCAGCCCTTATCAAAAGTCCCTGCCCAGCTCTCCTGCAGCCCCCCTCAGGTACTGGACAACTTCTCTAACATCTCCCTGCCTCCATAGCAGGGTAGCAGGAGGTGCCCCTGCCCTCATGACAGTGTGGTTGGAACTGGATGATCTTTAAGGTTCCTTCTGCCTGAAGCCATTCCATGATCATACTCACTCTGACCATCAGTTTGCCAGTCCTGCTTTCCTTCACCTCCACTCAGGTTGCACTCTCTTACCCCACTTTGCCCACCCCTTTTCATCCACCCCAGCATGCTAACCCCCTCCCCTAAACCAAGGGGAGCACACAGACACCTGCCAGTCGCTGGCCAACAGGCAGACCCCATCTGAAAGGTCTTCCCCACCTTAAATCACTCCAAGACTCTACAGCAAGCAGCAATGCAAGTGGGCAGAGCAGGCAGGTGCCAGTGAGCAGAGGCTGGGGGAGCACAGAGGCCCAGAGCAATGTCACTGCTGCAGGGATGTGACATCTTTATAAGAGGACAGGGGAATCTTCTCCACTTCATTGGCAGTTCAGGTAACGAAGGCTTTTGCTCTCCACTGGGTTGTTAAGGCAGCAGCAATTGCTGCAGATAAAACTCTGGCTCCATTTTCCTCACAAGCTCAACATTTCTGGGCTGTATAATGCAGCCATTAAAGAATATATGCTCTGGGCTGGAACCTGACAGCCCAGCTCCCAGCACAGCAGCAAATGTTTGTGTTTGCCACATTTCCAGAGCAGTCCCCCCAAGCCCATTGGGCAGTTAAAAGGTGGCAGAGCAGAGAGGAAAGTGGCAGAGTTGGGGTTTTTTTGGGGGGGGGGAAGGTTGCACTTGCATCACCTGTGGGGCTTTGGAGCTTCATTTCTCCCCACTGGCAAGGCAGGAAGGTTTGTACACAGGTTCCAGCCAGCTGAAATGCAAGCAGACAGCAGCACCCAGCAGAGAAGGCTGTGTGTGACCTGTGCTGCTCAAAGGAGGTTGGAGAGAGGTAGGGGTTGGGTTCTTCTCTCTAGTATCAGGTGATAGGAAGAGAGCAAGTCACAGAATGTCAGGGGCTGGAAGGGACCTCAAAAGCTCAAATGGTCCAGCCCCCCTGCCAGAGCAGAATCACCCAGAGCAGATCACACTGATGGCTCTTGAATATCTCCAGAGAGGGAGACTACACAACCTCCCTGGGCAGCCTGTTCCAGTGCTGTGTCACAGCACAGTTTTACCCTCATAGGCAAAAAACCACTTCCCCAGGTTCACATGGAACCTCCTATGCCTCAACTTCCACTCATTGCCCCTTGTCCTGTCACTGGCATCAGCCAGCAGAGCCTGGCTCCAGCCTCTTGCCACTCACCTTGCACATATTTACAAACAGTAACCAGGTCACCCCTTAGCCTCCTCCTCTCCAAGCTAAAAAAGGCCCAGCATGGCCTGAGATTGTGCCAGGGGAGGTTAGGTTGGAGATTAGGAAGAATGTCCTTGCTGCAAGAGTGGTCAGGCACAGGAACAGGCTGCCCAGGGAGGTGGTGGAGTCCTCATGCCTGGAGGCTTTCAAGAAACCTGTGGCCATGGCACCTGGGGCCATGGTTTGGTTGGGTTGCTGGTTGGACTGGATGGTTCTTGGAGAACTTTTCCAATCAAAAGAATTCTTTGATTCCTTGATTGGCTGCAGTGAGTTTTCCCTGTGAGACAAAGACAGAGCTGAAAAATGGAGCAGGAGAGAGAGAAGCCCTTGAGGAATTTCTTAGAGAGCCAGAGAGAGGGGTAGGAAGCATCCTGTGGTCCACAGCAGCTCTCTGACAAGGCAGCACATGTGAACACAGCACTGAGGCCTTTGGGATGGCAGCCAACAGCATCAGATGCTTTTTGTTGATGCAGCCTATTGCTGTGAAATGGTCCAGAAATCCCCCCCCAGCTTTTCAGCACTGGAGTTAAGTGTTTTGTTGGAAGCTAAATTGTCTCAAGCTTCTCCCTACAGCCAACAGAGAACAGCACAAGTGGAGGAGAAGAAACCCCAAGCAGCAGTGGTGATCTCTGGTGTCCAGAAGGCAGCAGTCAGGTTCAACAAGGAGCAGCTTTAAGATCTGACAGGTTTGATCCTCAAGTGAGCAAAGCAGGTCACTGTTTCACTCCATGCTGCTGCTCTCTCTCAAGCTGTGGTTCTAAGGAGATGCTTCACTCTTGACTGGTTTTACACCAAGGGGCTGGCAGTACCCAGCTTGAGTCTCTGCCCACTCATGGAATCAAGCAGGTTGGAAGAGACCTCCAAGCT
>VWZE01018313.1:10674-27276 GCA_013396675.1 Eubucco bourcierii
CGTTGATCGCCACTCTCTGGGTTCGACCATCCAGCCAATTCCTTATCCAGCGAGTGGTCCATCCATCAAGTCCATGCTTTTCCAGTTTGGTGACCAGGATGTCATGTGGGACAGAGTCAAATGCTTTACTCAGGTCCAGGTAGATGACATCAGCTGCCCTTCCCTTGTCCACTGTCGCTGTGACTTCATCATAGAAAGCCACTAAATTTGTCAGGCAAGATCTGCCCTTGGTGAAGCCATGCTGGTTCCCACCAATCACCTCTGCTTTGTTTTCCATTTGCCTTAGCAGGACTTTCAGCAGGAATGGAATGTTATATGCAGTTCGGGGTTTCAGACAGGACTTTTCATTAAAGGAAATAAAAAGTAAGAAGATTTTGCATCCTGTGCCACAGCTATTGGCCTTCCCGTGGAGCTGCAGAAGGCAATTTGTGAGCAAGATCTTTTTAGCTTGCATTAAAAAGGTATTAGGGGTGGGTGGTGCCCCAGAGTAAGTGATATGGACTGCATGACTACATTACCCTAACCACATCAGATGAGGCAGACATACGCATTGCTTCCACCAGTGTTCCAGGATGCTTGTGGGAAACCTTGCTAATATTTATGTAAGATTTTTGCCTAGTTGGAGAATTTGGCTTTTAATAGGCATAGAAGTAGGATGAAATAAACTGAGGAATGATATAAAGAAATGTGTTAATAGAAGCACAGACATTGCTGAAGAGTGAAATAGGTCATTTGTAAAGGAGGTATGAAGGTTGCCAAACACTGTGATATGGAATCAAAGAAGTTGTCGTTGTAGGCCTAAACAGGTCAAAATAGGCTTATACGTGTCCTATTTTGCCTTGCCCAGACACGTTCTTCTGCTCTCCCTCTCCTTCTGATATGGGGAGAAGCAACCACAGGAAAGAGGACAAAGAACCTGGAGCCACCAAGTCTAAGGACTGTGGCTTGCCAAGACTTGTTTTGCTCCTGTTTACATCCTCTGGTGAACAAGGTGCATACACTTGGCTTGTACATGCCTCATGCAAGGCCTATGTTTTTCCCAAATTTGGGTAAAGCAAGCCTATGGCTTCAACTAATATGGTCAGGCTCAGCTAACTGCCATTCTGATTGGCTATTCTGTGTCCAAAGGCCCTTTAGTCTTGGACTGCATGATAAAAAGAGATGAGCAGGTAACAGAGTGTGCTCTGCCCTTGTATTCATGCCTGCTGCTGCCTGCTGCTATTGCTCTCTGCTTCTGGTAGTGTTCTGTCTCACTGACTTATTGCGTTCTGAACTGCCTGGAAACTGCCTGCCTCAACTTTACCAGGAATGGGCATAAATGCCTTCATGCGATCGGCCTGCATAGCCAGCGTGACGCCATGCTGAGACTGCACATAGAAAGACATCCTACCTGCATCTGAAAGTCTCCTGCCAAGATGGGAAGTCCTGGAGACACACAGATCATCCAGAGATATCAGGATAAGGTCAGAGATTATCTGCCTCCTTTCCCCAGCACGTTGTGGAGCCTGGGAAGAATCAAAAGCCTTAATGGCTGACAAGACAGTAACAGAATTCCCTGAAAGCATTTGAGGTAGTGTCTGAAGCTATAGCTAGCCCCATGAGTTGAGAGATAATTTTGTGAGTAAATATTCAAAGCCTCTAAGAAATCCTGTAACTAGATTCTATGGCGTCTTTCTGCCTTAGTAGCAGAAAGGAGCCTCTCAAGTCCCCTGGTGGGCAAGAGGTATAGTTGAAACTAAGAACTTTTTAGTATAACGTCTGCATTTGCTAGTTATTTCTTAAAGTGTTCCAGTATTGCCTGTTCCCTGTGTGTGTAAGTACTCAAACAGTGGTTTTTGAACCTTGTAAATAAGTTTTCTAGCGAGACTTAATGTTAATAAACACTTTTCATAGTCATTAACAATCTTTGCTAGGGTATCAAAATTCATGTCGATTATTAATTTTGCATAATTTGTAACGGAAACCCCCAGCGTTCCCCCAGCTTCTCTATTTGCTGTATCACTGCATGGGTAGGCAAATCCCAGCCTATGGACCAGGGCATGATTTTTATTAAAAATAAATACTGGTGCTTGGGTGCTATAAGAAATTATAAGACTGAGCTCTCCAGGAAGCAGGTCGTTGTTTTGTGTTACTGTTTTCCTTGGAAACCATTGCTTTCTTGCTAGCCTGGCAGATTATAAATGAATTACATGAACGCAGGAGAACAAGAAAATTTGGACCTGATGTTCAGTTAATTATCAAACTGGCTTCATCCCACTGAAATGAGTGAAACTCTGGCAATTTACACTATCACAGATCTCAGCATACACAGATTCCTGCTTCACAAATAAACATCATAACACTGACAAAAAATTAGGAGACTTGAGAGATTAATTGTGGTTCTCTCTGAATACTCTAAGATTATAGCTGTAAAATAAATATTAATGTCTATATTATTTCATTTTGGTTTGCTTACATTGCAGTTCTTTTTATGATTTTGTAGTTAAGAAAATTCTGATACCTCAGTGGTGCTAGGCCAGGTTTTGATCCAATGATGACAGCCAAACTGACCCAAGATATCAGAAAGGGAGGTAACTGGCCGTGCTGGGAGCACAGTCTGTGATATCATAGCAGGGAGATCTCATGGTAGACCTTACTTGGAGCAGGGGATTGGAAAAAAAGCCCTCCCAAGGCTTCTGAGTTTAAATTGTTTTGAGGTTCTGTGATCAAAAAAATTTAAGTATCATACACCCTTTGTACCTCCTGTGCTTTTATTTCATTTCTCTGTTCGTCTTGCTGCATCCCACCTTGCTTAGAGACAGATGATGAAAGAGATGCTGGACGCACTTTCTTACTGATGTGCAAGGAGTTACAGAAAGGAAAAAAGACCTCTCTGTGATCCTCAAAGCCAGATGCAATCACAGTATGTGATATTTGAGCCCCAAACTGTGCAGCTACCAGTGTGTAGCTCCTTCTTTGCTGGAACCCCAGGCCCCCCCAGGGATGGAGCTGAAGGAATACTTTCTAGCCCTTTACATTTCAGAGCTGTGTTGCTGCAAGAGTTGATGAATAGCCTTCATTGTGGACACTCCTTCCCTGCTGCGGCTCCCACCCCTGTCTCAACATTCACATCTGGATATAAATCTTGCTTTTCCATGTCCCCATCCCCCACTCTCCTCTTATTCTCCCCCTGCAGGTCCCTCCATCCCTCCCCCTCCCCCTTAGTCTCTGCGGAAAGCTGAAAAGCTGATAAATAAATCATACCTGCCTTGCTGACCAGAGTGATAGTCACCCAATCTATAACCACTACATGATTTCCTTTGCCAAATGTTGGAAAATGAAAAACACACTGTCCTTTTGAACAGATCAGCATCTGTGTACATACAGAACTGTTATTGTGGGACTACAAGCATATCTGTGCTAGCGTCTATCATTTTCTATCGTGTACTGACCCAAGAAATAGCTTTCATTCAGCATGACTTACAATTCACTAAGGGACCCACTGTTGACTCAGGACATTACTATTATTTTGTAGATGTTCCTCTGGTCTCTGCCAAAAGAGGAAAAAAAAGAAAATCCAGGAGAGAAATAGTTTTAATTGAAAGCTACATTAAGTTTTGCAACTTTAGTACCATATCGAAAGCCATGTAAAAGATGAGCTTCAAATAGACTCCTTGTTTTGTGCCTTTACACTGCAGACCTTGGAGCAGCACATGCAGAGCAAAAGACCAATTGTGAATTCTGTGTCCAATTTTTTTAACTAGCCCTGAATAGTGCACCTACTATGTGCTCTTGATCAGATGTGAATCTTTCTTCTGTAGCAAGTGGAAAGAATACATCTCTGATATTCTGAAGCAGTGTTAAGAGCCTGGTTGTACGTTCCAGGCTGGTATCTAATGATATGCATTAGTCAAATAGTTGTGTGGAACTAAAGAAAAATTGAACCTGGGAAGGGGCATAATGTGGAGAAAGTGTAATTTGGAAAGAAACGTTTGTGTTGCATTATTTCCTGACTGTGAGAGGTGCCAGGCTGCAGAGCTGTCTCTGGAGATAAGTAGTGGATGAGGTATCAGTTGTGCTATTTTAAAAGATGACCAAACACTACTGTGGTGGAAAGAAGGAACATTTCTCATTGCTTGTAGAGTCTGCTACAGTGGATTACGTGCTTGCATATGGCTTGCTACAATGGGTGTTCCAGGAAACAGGGCTGGCCTGTACATTGGAAATGAACAAATTTCATCAATTTGTGATTCCACATTCACTTGTGTGCTGCATCATGTGAGAAGTTGGCTTAGATAGTCCCAAAATGTGCTTCCACTTTGTGAACAGATAACAGAGGGAAGTACAGCCAAAGGGAATATGCTGGCCTACAAGACTGTTTTGTATCTGGCCTTGGGTTCTTCCTCTAATTATGCAACATTTAAAAGCAATGAGGCAAAGTGGAGCCTCCCTTTCAGTCAGTGACCCACCAATGGCAACTTTCATCAACACAAAATCACAGAATCAGTCAAGGTTGGAAGGGGTCACAAGGATTATCTTGTTCCAACAGCTGTGAGAGGGAGACTGGTAGATGCAGAGATTTCAGTACCAAAGCAGACTCAGTCATCCCTTGCAAGTGCTTTTCTTCTCTTTTAGACTGGAGAAGGAATCTGGGAAAATGACATCCTTAACTTGGTAGCTCAGGTAGATCGAAAGAACATGAGTTGGTGTGAGGACACTTCATCTCTGTCTGGCACAGGCTCTCCAATGTGCACCATGCTCAACAGTTATTGCTCAGCCCTGTGAATGTTTTTGCAGTTTTTGCTTTCAGTTGTAATTTATTTAGAAAGATGGGGCTTTGGTACAGATACAAGATCAGCAGCTGAGTGAACACACTGAGACAGTTACGCACAACAGTCCAAGCAGTGACACCATTTTACACCATCTGAGGACTGGGTCCAGTTTAAACAGGATAATTTTTCCCTAGTTTGGAAAGTAGGGAAGAGAGAGTGCAATTTTATTTTTTATTCCCTGGTGGATGTTTGGAAACAGGCTGTACTTTTCTGGAATGCGTAGGATCTTTTGCCTGGTGACTTGCAATGTGATCATAAGCAGGAAAAGCAACATGTGCATGCAAGTGCACACACACAAGCACGCGTGCACAGGCACACCTCAGCCTGCTGGGCAGCCTGCCCACTTAGCACTTGATGCTGCAAGCCATGATGATTAGCAGAGTTTCCTCCTGCAGCCTGTTTGATAACAGGGAGATCAGCATATACAGACACACCTTCAGTGTGAGTGGAACAGGATTTACTTTGTTCTGACCAGGCCCTTATACAAGATCTCTTTGCTGCTACAGCTGACAAAAGAAGGGAGAAAGAAAACAATAAAAGGTGATATTACAAGATGTTAATTTCATGAATTAAAAAAAAGAAAAATAAAATTTGAAACAACTGCTAAACACAAGTCATAAAGAATTAATGTCAGCATAGTTTCTGTCTTGCTTCCTGGTTAGGCTAGCAGTCATTTTATTTCTGTCAGTAAAGCTCAGGATGTGATCTCAGCTGTGCCCTTGCCACTCAGGATGAAATCCTCAGCAGTCAGGCAAAGGCACCAGAGTTGCTTGAGGTTTATACCAGAACAGAAGACACAGAGATTTATTTTCCAATCTCTTCCCTCACATTCTCTTGTCAATTACCTGACATCTATCTGTAACACCTCCACATGAAGAAAACCAGTCCTTTCCATGAGTCAATCCTTCCATCAAAGCTACTGGTCTAGTGAGGCAATAGGTCTGTGCAGCTGTCGGTTCACTTGAATGTATCCTGCTTCAAAATCCTTCTTGGGCTCCGAGGATGAGTTACATATACTTCATATGCACACAGCATTGGCTGGTAAGGAAGGTGAATAAAAGGAGATTGTGTTTGGAGACTTGAGACTTGTCTCAGTCCACATGGTGACCTGAAGCATAATCTTTTAGTCATTCATTTTTCTGTTCAATTTTGATTTTTTAAAGACTTTCAACCACAAAGATTTTACCCTACGATATGTTGGAACCATTTCATCTTGGCACAGCTATATGTGATCTACTGAAGTGCTTTAGGTATTAGCTGTGGCAGTAGGCAGTGAAAGAGACAGAGCTACTGATCTTAAAAACCATACAGACTTGTGTTGCATGGAGCCTGCTGGCAGAAAGCAGTGGAGTACAAGTGGGTTGTGCAGATTCTGGGGACTGGGAATTGCAGATATTAGTACAAATTCCTAACAGCACAATCTGTTAGTTGGCATAGTCTTCCAAAGGAAGTGTTGGGAGTGGTATCAGTAAACAGAGAAATTCTTCTAGCTGTTCTTGTATCTTTGATAGATAACATCAGGTCTACCCTTGCTGCAATTATAATCAAATGTGCACAGAAGCTCAGAACCAGATTTTTTTTTTTTTTCCATCTAATTATATTCTGGCTGATAGAAGCCCCCCATCCTCCAAAACAGCTGGAGCCTAAATTTAATATTAGTGTCTGGGAACTCATAAAAGTGTTCAGTTTCTTGGTTGTCTCCAAAGGATACTTAAAGTGGCTGCAACTTACCAGAGCATAGAATGGTCTCATCATGAAGGCTAAATTTCCATCCCAAGGCTGCTTTAATGCAGTTTCCAGGTCTCCTTCAATATTCCTACTTATTGTCAAGCCAACTTCAAGTGTTAGCCCTACAGATAACTCTTCTTACCCTCTTTATCATCTCTTACAGAAGAACATCCCAGTCAGTGCTTCTCATGCTTAGCAAATATCTTCAGAAATAAGTTGTTGCATGAGAAGCCAAACTATTGAAGTCAGATTTCCTGTGGAATCATGTCCTCTTTTCCAGATGTTCCTTTCGTCTACCTCTTCCATAATAACCTCATGTTTCTTATGTCCTTTCCACCTGGCAAGAAATGATGTGCACTTAGGCTAAGTCAATGTGCCTTGAGAAATTCAGAAAGATACAATCTTTGCATTATGTTCAATCTAGGGAAGATTATTTGCCATAATGCAAATTGCCATGGGAAAAATAGATGGTTCTTTCTATTGGGATGGTTATAAAGGACAGTTTGATAACTGCTCCTCCTCCTGTTGTTCCCATTCACTTTGTATAAAGCATTAATGTGAGTTTTTATTTGGGTATAATCAAACATATCTATTTGAATGTTTAAATGACTTGTATGATTCATCTGAAACACAACTTTTATTTTTACCTCACTGGAACATGTTTTCATTTACTGAGCACCATTGATATCACGACAATGAAAACTTTCAATGGTCCCTTGTTGAAATTTTTAGTATATTCTTTTCACAGAAATTTCACAGTGTTGGCTTTCTGTTCTGATTTGGAACACTGACTCTCTTCTTTCAATGCCAGAGTATCCTAAGGAAAGGAAATTCTGGTTTCTGACCAGCTATAATTATAATCCAAAAGCAGCAAATATTTCACCAGGAAAAGAATCTATAAACATTGAATTTCTAGCAGAGAAGAATGGTTGTTAATATAAGAAACTGGGAATAGATTGAAAATCAACAGTAAGCCAAATTCATTCTCCAGAAACAACCATGAGGTGAAGACCACGACAAAACATCTCACAAACAGCTGATCTCCATCTTTCATTTAAAGGTCTTGAGAATGGCGACCTAAAGCTGCACATTCAGAGACACAGCTTCAGCTACATCATCCTTCCAATTAGGGGCTCATATTCGAAGTGTGAGGTGCACTTCAAGGGGCATATTGGGTAAAAATTTACATTCTTTGGGCTTCAGAGGCCTGCAGTGGCATGGAGTTTCAACTTAGTGGTGGTGTCGGTGGTGTCTAAAGAGGAAGAGCAATGTCAGGGCACTGGAGAAAGTGTGCTTGGATACTTCATTGTCATTTTGCTTCCTGTGCCCCATAAGGTTTGATTCAGGATCTTAAAAATTATTTTTTTTTTTTTTTAAAAATAGTCTAAATTTCCCCAAGACAATGTATTATGGCTTTGATTTCATTTGTTTCTTTTTCACTGATGAAGTGTTTCAACCTTTAATGTAGCCAATTAATTTTTTTCAGTAAATGTTCCTGCTTCCTACCTGAGAAAGAGCTTCCAGATTTGGGGTTGAAATTAATGGCATAGCTGTCTGTCAAGCTTTATTTCATGCATGCTTTGCCTGTGTGTTTCTTTCAAAAAAAACCCGTGTGAATCCTCTTTACTTGCTGAAAAAAAATAAAAATCCTTAGAAGATTGGTAAAGAGTCCTACAGTTTTAGTTGGTCTGGTGATGAGGAGAGAACAGTTACTAGACTGAGCAATATATGTAGATGTAGGTGTATAAGATTTTATATACATGTGTGTAAGTATTTATAAATATATTATTAAAATATTGAAACTTGACTTTTTCACTGGAGAAGTTACATACTGTAGACCAAAACGTTTAAAAAATGCTATGTGGAAATTCTTCTTTCCTCTTAAAACTTTCAGAATATGTTTTGAGAAATAATAATAATAAAGCTCAAAATTTGAGTTCAAAAGCTTATTTAGGCTGAAGTGAAAAAAAATAATTTCATGGATCTGTTTCCAGCACATTGGGTCATGTCTGCACATCAGAAATCCATCATGTACTACTGTGGCCTCTTGTACATTTTTTTTTTTTCTCCCCAGGAAAAATTCATCAGGGAAGTTATCATTCAGTAGGACAAATGTCCAGTGTACTGACAGCATCAAATGGAATTTTGGGGCAGGGTAGGGATGCTGCCCTTAATGTTTGGATTACTATGAGCTGCCAATGCCACAGATTTTACCACATAGATTTTTGCATGGTGTGAGCAAGTGCTGGGAGGAAACCTGTTGTCTTGTGTCCAGCACAAATGACAGCTCTCTGTGCCTTTGTTGCTTTGAAAGACTCATTCCTGTAACATTCCTTCTAGCAAATCTTATTTAAATACTATCTCTGTTGCCTTAGTCTCACTCTTTCCTAAAATCAGATTAATCAGGAAAAAATTACTTAGCAGGAGAGTAAAGCTGAAACCATCTTTCAAACTGCATGCTTTCATACATAAGGCTTTTACATAAACATGTATACATGTGTAATTACATACACACACGTATGCACAAACATATACTTCCTTAGAACCATAAAGTGTACAGTCAGAGGACACTTCTGTGATTGATTATATAATCCATGTGTGCCAACCAGAAGTCAAGGCCTCTCTAAAAATTTTTTTGTTTGAATTAGAAAAGGCATATAAAATACATTTTAAAAGTCAGTTCTGCCCTGACTTCAAAACTGATGGCAAGGAAGCCTTCACCAAACTGTGTTTTATACTAACTGCATCTAGGCACTCATATGTCTGTAGATACAAGTGTCTATTAATAGGCACACTCACACAAGTGCCTTAAAAACTCTGCAACAGCTTAATAAACTGGCAGCACTTATCAAACACAACGAACCTCTTCAGGCACCTAAAACGTTCCTAATCTGAAACCACTCTTTGACAGGCCAATGTATGGAAGAAGCTTTGGGGGAAGCCTGAATATTGCATTCCACTCCATACCTGTGATGTGGCCCTTCAATTTAAAGCCATGTGATAATATTAAAAAAAAAAAAAAAAGAAAAGAAAAGGAAAAAAAAAAAAGTAAGCAACATCTGGTAAGAGCGATTGAGCTTACAAAAGCCCATCCTGCCGTTCCAGCACTTGGACAGCGATGGGAAAAGGGAAATAGACTTCACACCCCTAGCACGCCATCCATCAATGGAGTGTGAAAGAAATGTAAGGATTACTGCCCCAGCCTTCAGGTGCCAGGCATAATTATCTAGAGATTGCAGAGTTCAGTTTTCGCTCTCCTCTGCTCCTCCCCTTCCTTCCCCCCTTCCCTGTGCAGCTCCCTCCCAGCACAAAGGTGGTTATGGGAGTGGGAGGGGGAGTGGAACAAAAAAGTCAAATGAAAAAAAAAAACAAAAACTTCAGCTTTGAAAAGAAAGCAGATGTTTCTGGGATCTTGAACACTGTGCTTTAGCTATGGGTCCTGCCTAGGACTTCCAGAAAAGCAAATACCGGAGCTCCTGTTTATTGGCTGTTTCCTTGCTCACACTGCAATATGGCTTCCAAATGGAACAAGGCACCGAGCCAAAAATCAGCAGATTTGGCTCAGAAAAGGGGAGATATTTTTTCAGGGGAGGAAGTAGATTTTTGCTTTCAGAGAATGAACTCTCCCGCCCGCTGTGAACCTGAAAAATAGAGTCAAAAGCTTGGCATATCCCAGCCTCTCCTTGTAGGACAGCTGTGGTAAGGGAGACCTTAATGAAACCATTCAACAAATGCACATGTTATCACCCTTCTAATCAGTATTTAATCAGCAGTCCACGGAAAGAAAGCAGTGCCCACCAGTAGTAAGTGCCACGGGCTTGGTCTTTGTCGAAAGATGGAAGAGATATTGTAAAGCTGTGAACATCTTGTTGGAAGCATTGGGTTTTTTTCTTCTAGATTTCAGAATCAGTTTCCTCTTCATACTGGCAGTTTTTCAGACAAAGCAGCAAACTCTGACACCTTTGAGGTGTGAGAATATTGCTGTTTGAAACTTTCCCTAAGAGATTTCTATCTCTGCTCTAAAGTCCAGACATTTCTGAGCAGTGTAGGGCCTTGCAGATCACAAGCTAGAGCGTCCGCCCTAACTTCGGTTCTGATGAGATTAGATCAATTGCTGGTTGGGATGTACTCGCAAAATTTGTGTTATTTTGGAAACTGGCTTCTATCTTCCTCAAGGTGAGGCTCTGGATCAACACCTCATCTGTCTCAGAATGCAAAGCTCTCAAACCACAATTTTCATAAGATGCCATGGCAGCTGAAGAGGCAGTGGCCAAATATGAAATTAAATGTTTCATTTAAGGAATGTGAAAATATTTTTGTTTAGTTGGAGGCTGTGGTTGTCCCCTGAATATGTCCTTTTTGCAGGCTTGCAGCAATGGTCAGAAGTTGGTATTCTCTACAGAAAGCAAACAATGCTTTCATAATCTAGTTTTCCATTGAGGTAAAACCTTCATTTTCTCACAGAGGGAACAACAAATAATTTTGATAGAAAATTATAATTGGATCTAATAAACCACTCTTATAAAACATACAACTGGCTGAGCAGTCTATGAGAGGCTGTTCTGTAGCAAGCAGGTTCCAGTAGAGCCTGTGCCTCATCAGTATCTAAGTAAAAGTTGCAGAAAAATGAAGGGGGTGTTCATAGTGCTACTGTAGTGCTCCACAGTGCTGTTCACTGTGAAAATGTAATTTGTTTTCCAGAGACCACTGTGTTATGTGTGGCTTGTCCTGTTTGCATGCAGAAAGAGCTAGCCAACAGTGATGACAAGGTCTTATGGGTCAGCATGAAGGGCAGACTTGATTACCACCCCAGTTTGTTGTAGAGAATAGAGACAGATATTCAGTCTCAAAAGGGGTTGCAAGATATTTTTATTTTTTTGTGATCTTAAGAAGCTAAAAAGAAGCAAAGGAACTGAACTCTTCATTCTGAGGTCACAAAGCCATTGTTGTACTATTTCTACATGTTACAAGTGTCATATATACCTGTGTTTTGTGTACAGTGAGTTATTTATTTTTAGCTTCTTAAGATNGTGAGTTATTTATTTTAAGCAGAAAAGATGTGATCAGCTGTTCTTTCTGGGATGCACGCTGTTGTTTAGACTGTGATATGTTTGATCCACTGATGTATATTGGCTTTAGCACTTTCTTATTTCCTTTGAACAAGGCAAAATAAATTCTGCCCCGCTCCATACTCTGTCAGGAAGTCTTTGACAACAAAGGGTATTTATTGCAGAGGTTGCTTAAAGTTGCTCGGTTTCTAGATTGATGTAGAGGAAACTTTTTTTTTTTTAAATTTAAAAAAAAATTTATTTATTTATAATTAAAACTGAATTTGAAAGAGTGTGCAGATTGCAGTAGCAAGGTTAACTCCACTAGTGAGAGGTGTCCCTTGTTGGATGTGAATGCACACAAGCATGCACAAGGATATTACTTGGAGACTTGGTGAACGATAGTTGTTTTTCCTCTTATTACTTTATTTACTTGCTAAATTTCTGACAAATAAAATCCTATTTAAAATTTCCATAAAATTTATAATAAATAACCATGAAGAAGTAAGATTTTCATGCTTTTGCTCTTTCTCTGGCTTTTTACCTTGTGTATGTGTGTCTGCATGTTTTTAGTTTTCTCCATCTCTTTTCTGACTGGTCAGTCAGCATATACTCAGAATCATCCTCAATGTATTGATTTTCTTTCACATTGGTCATTAAAGAGTATAGAAGGAAGACAAAGGTATATGAAAGAGGGTTAAGAGACACAGGACACTGAAAGGTGCAATGGACTTTCATGGATATAAGAATGTAAAGGTGCTCTTGAGGCTTGGTAAGGGGGAGAAGAAAGGCAACGAATGGAGCTGTTAGCAGCAGGATTTAGTGGTGGAGGGCATGCACCTGGAAGAAATCAAATGTTGTTAATTTCAGTTTGGCACCCACCAGAATATTTCATTTCTCAGGGAACTCCCATCCTGACACCTCCGGGCATTTTGGCAGCTACTGTTATTGGTATTCTGATATTGTCTGAAGTCTCCAGGCAAGAACTCTCTCTTGCTAATTGCTCTATATGCTAAAAGTCTGAAGGCAACAAAGTCTTTGAGGCAAAACAAAGATAAGACACACAGACCAGAGAAGAGAATCTGAAAATTATTTTGTTGAGGTCTTATGGAGCGTGAGACTAATGAAGTGGTGCAAGGAATGCCAAATTAATATTTGTCTCATTTGAGCCATATTAAGTATTTGATATTGGTCAAATCACATGAAACTGGTTGGTGTTTACTAGAGAGTGGTGCCTGAATGACTTAGCTGTTGAATTTTTCCTTCAGCTCTGTTTGGGCTCTATTTCCTGCATATTTAAAGGTACTAATTTTACTTACCGAGAAACATTTTATAGGTCAATGAAATTTTACATAAATATTGCAGAATAGCCACTGAGTGAAAATTTGTTATGATTATTCATGTTTATGTTTGGTGGCTAATCTTATGGGCCACACACAAATGCTGCCGCAAAGCCTGTGTACTAAATTACAACAGCTTGGAGCTCTGACCTTAAGTATTTATAGTGAAAAGGTTTTATTAATTTAAAAAAAAAAAAATCCTACTAATAAGGTGCACAAAATTAAATGAGTTTCATAATTGAGTCCATTAAAAGTTTTCCAAGAGTCCATTTAGACCAAATCTATACCAGCAAATTGAAGAATGGTTAGGAATATTTTCAGGCCCTGGAATGTGACTGCCCATATTCTCACTCTGCTAGACAATGTAGCACATTCCATGGTCGCTGTCAGCATTTTGTCCATGCCAGATAATGCTCTCCAAAATTTATTGCCAGGTGTGGTTCAGAGACTGATCCAGAAACCTTTTTCAGGAGGCAGTTTTCAGGTAGCCAGCCTATTTTGGGGGTCTGATTGAGGCTCTGAGCCAGTTGTACAGTGCCAATTAGTATCAGTGCCAGGGAACATTCCTGGGCACATGTACATGCTCTATTTGTATCAGTCTAGTTGTGTTTTGGGTGTGTCTGGCTCAGATGTTTAGGGTTAATCAAGTTGCTGGGATTTGGGACAGAGGTGAATTTTTTTCCCAGTTCAAATTTGCCTTCGTGTTCTTCTGTAGAAAGGGACAAAGTCTGTTTTCCAAGTATCATACGATAAATTCCACATTTGAGAAGAGGATATTCACGATGTCTTTCATGCCTTCTGTTAGCTGTTATGGGAGCTTCCCAGCTTTTCTTTCAGTTTCCTTTCTTTGGGAGAATCCTTTAGCCTCTGCTGTGTGGGAACTTAAGAAGTAGATTTGTAGCTCTCCTAAGTTAAAAAGCTATTGAAGAGCTTCTACAGTCACAGAGGCAGGATTTGGTAACCCTTGCAATCCATCTGATGGCTCTGTTCCTAACTTTGGGGGAATAAAAAACCCATGATATGTTTTTTTCTTAAGTCACAGAAGTTCAAGAAAGTTGGACTTTGTTCACTTAATAAGCCAGCTTGAAATAACCACCAAACCCTTTTTGTTACCAGGACAAAAGCTTAGGGACATCAGAGGTTTTGAATGACTCCATGCTTTGAAACTAGACCAGATTGTGCATGGCAGAAACACTAACTTCTCAAATGCTGCACTTCGGGAATAGCTAGCTTAACACTCACACTTTGCAGCTGAAAGTAATAAATTAGCATAATTGTCAGTTTTGAGACAGACAAATACAGGGAATAGTGATATGGAACTCAGTTTTTTTTGGGAATTGCCTGTAATTTTGTACTTTTTCAGTGGTTACCCATTGTTTTAGGATTAGAGTATAAGCCCCTAACCACCATAGCTGCTGATTTCCATTTTGAGTATTTGTCAACTGTGGAAACAAAGACAAGTGTCTTAAGTCGGTTATCTAAAACTTTGACAAGGAAACCTTCCTTCATCCCCATATCAGACTTGAAGTAAAGAAGTTGTGATTGAGGTAAAAATGATCCTTCAATTGTTTTGCTGCAGTTTTTGCAATATTGAAAACTGCAGTATTGATGCATGGATGTTTCTTTTCTGTGTTCTGTTTCATGCTGATGGTCCCCTTCAAACTGAATCTCATCTCATCAGCTGTATCAATATAAAACATGAACAAAATCAGAGGAAGATGTATTTATGGAGAACCTCTTCCAGCTCTTAGCCCTCTCCTGCTGTGCTCCAGCTGTCCTAAAAAGGAGGTCTATCTGAGCAGGTCGAATCCAAAAATAATGCAAGAGAATGTTACACTTAATGGAACTTTGGTGGTTTGGGGGGGTTTTGTTTGTTTTGTTTTCCTTTTTCGTGTTACTTTAAACTGCCCAATTGGTAGAGGAAAAGATCCACAGCTTCAGAGCAATGTGCAAGGTGTAACTGAAAATCTCACTCCCAAAGAAACTGATTTATCTTTCAAGGTTTCAGGATTTTTTTCCCTCTTTTCCTCCTGCTATGCCTAAATTTGGCCTTCTAATAACATTTTTATAATATACCATTACACAAAGAACACAGCAAAAGCCCATTCAGCTCAAGCCCAGCTGCTTGTAAAGGCTGGATGAATGAGCTGTTTTTTCTTCACACTCTGCTCAGTGTGTTTCTCAACACCTCTGAATTTAATATTTTTTTTTTTATTTTTAAAGGAGGAATTGGGACAGGATTTTCATTTTCATTTTATAGATCAGTTACCTTTCATCAGCTCTGCTCCAGAAGTGTGAGGATGCATCTCTTGAGCTCAGTACCAAGTGATCCCACAAACTTTTGTAAGCTCACCAGAGGAATTCACCTGAAGGTTGTAATTTTCATTAGTTCTGTTTGTAGCAAGAGGACAAAATGTCAGATATTATATGAAGATGAAACTACTAAGGATTGAATGACATCGTTGTGTGTGGGCTTGTGGCACATTTTGTATGCTGTAGCATATTCTCTGAAGTGACATCTTCTGTAGTCCTCTGTTATATCCATTATCCTCAAGAGGATGTGTTTGCTGCTGTAGGACTCTAAATAACATACTATGTCTAGGATTTAGATACTTGAGTCATTCCAGTGTTGTGGGAAGGTCAGCCTAGGGTGCATACACAGAAGATGCTTAGCCACAGAGTCTCTTGTACACATTTGGTTATACAATTCAGCCTACTACAAAACTACAGTCTCCTAGGAACAAAGGAGCCAAAGGAATTGCCCAGTACCTCTGCAGGAGCAGAGATAATGCACACCAAGTTCTTCCATGTGGAAACAGAAAAGCGGTTGTCAGTGTGGTGGTGGTGAATAATGAATGATTGTGCACTTTGTCACTGAGTGTCTTCTGCTTCTCATAAACTACTAAGAGGCTAATTGAAATGTTGAAACAGTGTAATTTTGTACACAATGCAGGAGCTATGTAACCCATGGTTCTGGGGTGCTGTGGATAACACAGTTTACACAGCTTCAGGTACAGTTGAACTGAACTGAATGAAATTATGGAGGGAAAATCCATTTTGGGATGTTCAGGTGCTGCCGCAAGTTCAGGTGGACAGTGAAGAATGAATAGCAGAAACTGGGGTACTTGTCCTCTCCTTAAGCTGTTCCTAGGCACTGCTGTGAGTTCCTGGCAAAGAAAAACACCAGGTGAGATGGATTTCCTTATTTTCTTAAAGTTCTGTCCAAAAGAAAAATTACGTTTTGAAAGTCAAAATGTTACATTTACACTTGCCAACTTAAATCTGATTTGTTTTGCAACTGAGTCAGCTTCAGTCTTCAAAAGACATTAAAAAAAGGTTTTATTTCACAGAAAATGAAGCATTCTGTGTTTTCTTCAAGTAGACTTTTTTTTAAAATTATTATTAGGATTATTATTTAATTTATTTTGGAAAGCAAAATTGACATTTTTGTGGTAGGGTGACATGAAAGTTCTCTTTTTCTTTCTTGACCCCCCCAAAATTGATTATATTCCTGCAACTGCCCTTGAGAAAAGCGCTATTTTTTTTCTTTTTCTTTTTTTTTCTTTCTTTTTTTTTTTTTATAGAATGGTAAGGTTGGAAGGGACCTCAAGGATCATCTAGTTCCAACCCCCTGCCATAGGCAGGGACACCCCCCCCTAGTACAGGTTACTCAAG
>VWZE01018313.1:27369-83407 GCA_013396675.1 Eubucco bourcierii
CTCAGCCTGTCCTCATAGGAGAGCTGCTCCAACCCTCTGATCATCTTTGTGGCCCTCCTCTGGACCCGCTCCAACACTTCCATGTCCTTCCTGTGCTGAGGGTTCCAGAACTGCACACAGTACTCCAGGTGGGGTCTGATGAGAGCAGAGTAAAGTGGCAGAATCACCTCCCTTGCCCTGCTGGCCACGCTTCTCTTGATGCAGCCTAGGACTCCGTTGGCTGTCTGGGCTGCATGTGCACACTGCAGGCTCATGTTGAGCTTTTCATCAACCCAGACTCCAAGGTCCTTTTCCTCAGGGCTGCTCTCCAGCCATTCACCACCCAGCCTGTATTTGTGCTTGGGATTGTGCCTACCCAGGTGCAGGACCTTACACTTGGCCTTACTGAATTTCATGAGGTTGGCCTGGGCCCACCTCTCCAACCTGTCCAGGTCTGTGCTATCAAATTTGGTACTTAAACAAAACAAAGAAATAACAGCAATGGCCTAGAGAAATAGTCTTGGAACCTTGGAAACTAAAAGGGAAACCTTGCCAACTGCAGTCAGTTTTCAACCTTGGGGGGAATGAGGCAGTGAATATTGTTGTGTAGTTTGCTAAGTCACTAGCAAAGCACTTTGGGTTCCACCAGGGTGAAACTCATTGTGTGAACTCAAGTTGTTGTTATTAGGATTTGTGAAATGTGAAGATATTATTAAAGGTTGTGGTCATACTCCCCTAGGCAAAAAGAAATTTCCCCAATTGGTTTTGCTCAGCCCAATCGGATGTTTACAAGGTGTCTGTAACTGGCTGATTCCCTCCTAGTGTAAACCCCCATTTCTTTGGTTCCTTTTCCTTGGCAGTGTTATATAATTTCTCGGAAATTAGTTTTACCGGGCAACTCCCAATGCTTCTGGATGTCGGACACCCTGTCTTAATCACCATTCTCTATTGATGTTTCTTCTCTTTCCCTTGAGGGCCAAAGCTGGACACTTCCTCATGGCTTTAGTTTTGCCATATAGGAATATCAGTATCTGAGGTGAAAGTGACCCAAAGGCAGACTTTTCCCAGCACCTTTTCCAGTGTGTAGTAATCTATGAGATGGGGCAAAGATAGTGACACCATCTTGCTCTCCTCAGTCTGCAGATAAGTCTTCAAATTGAATCTAAAGAAATAAATTCACTTGCTTTCCTCCTTTCTGCAGTCCATGTCTGCCCAAAAGACAAATGTTAATGTTTACAATACTTTATCTGGCGCATAGGAACCTTTCTTCTACTTGTCAAGCACTCCTGTTACACCAGACTTCTTCCTGCCCTTCTCTCCATCCCAGACTTTAAAGACTGACAGTGAGGTTGACATTCTGACAGCCCTTCTTTGAAAATTGCCTCCATTATAGAAGATAAAGGGCCTGGATTTGGTCTGTTTTCACCTGGAGAGTCACACATTAAATAGTAAATACCACAGAGATAATGATGGTGCTAAGTTTTACAAGCAAATTCACCCAGCAGCTAGTTTGTGGTTTCTGGCATCCGCACGCAGCTGCTCTCCCAGAGGGTCACAGCATGTGAAGAGACAAGGACAAGTCAGCACGTATTTTATGTGCCTGGCTGGGAAAGGAAGGGAATGGGTACAACTTACAGGTGGGGCAAGGGAGGACTGCTTGGTTACATCAGGGAGGCCGTGGCAAGAAAGTGCTGGTCTGAGCTTTCACATTTATCTGTTGCAGGGATCTCCAGACAGTGGAATGGTCTATGGAGTCACTCTCCTGATACTCTTTTCAACCTCATGGCAACTTGCTGGATGCAGCTAGAATTGATGTCTGGTTTTGTCTGAATATCGCACTCTATAATATTACAAAGAAGCAGCACAGCCATTAAGTTCCCTGTCACTTTAAAGTGCAAGTCACTCAAAACAGAGCAGTAACCCAGAAGACAGTAGTGACCTTTACACATTTTCCAGTCTGCTGGTAGTGACTTCAGTGCATCACCCTCACACGTGTGTAGCAGGGTAACACAGGTTTCTAAAGAATTGTGCAAAAGAGCCAGCAGACTGGGAAACACAGAGAGATTCTTTCTCTAAAAGTCTGTTTCAGCAGAGGGAGAAGCAAATCTGTTGTTGCCTCTTGCCCCAGAATGTGACATTTTGCCTAACCTGGGGAAGTTAAAGGCCGCTGAAGGAGAGGTCACAACAAATGTTGCCATGGTCTTCTGCACCTTCACCCCTTCTTTGAAAACTCCAGCTGCCCTTCCAGGGCAGCAGCAATGTCTCTTTTACCTGGCTTGTCATCCCTTTCTTCCAAAGCTAAATGATCCAGCATGAAGAACAGGGAACTGGACTGACTCCAAAGTAGAAAGGTGAGTGAAGAAGAGTTAGTGGGCTTTGGGAGAGGTTCATATTCTAAACTGATTTAAACTGCTGGTTTAGGTTTGTTGAAGCTCCTACAGTACTGTTGCCATCTTTGAATGCAAGCACTTTAGGCTATTTTGAGCCTCTGCAACAGGAATAGCAGAGCATCATGTACATTTTTTTTTTTTTTTCAGTTGACGCTCAGGGAAAGGATAGCTGCAAGTAAGGAAGAAAAAAACCTTTGAAAATTCCTACCTCCTCCACTCTGAGCCATCTCCGGGGCTGAATTGCATGGCCCAATGTGCTCCTTGCATATCTGTGGAAAGACCCCTGAGGTTTGTCCTGAAGACCTGTCAGAGCCAAGCATCTGTCTAGGAAGAAGGGTTTTCTGCATGCAGACTGCCCCTCTCAGGAAGAGAGGAGGTGATCACTAATACCTTGCTTTGTATTTACACACTTCAATCCTGAATTAAAAGGTAAAAACTAACTAGCTCCTGGACTGCAAGTAAGTCTCTACATCCCTTTAGAGTGTTACATTACTGAAAGAACTGAGCTTTGGTTTGTCTTTCTTAAAGGCCTCCAGCTTCATGGTTGCTTTAGGAAGCAAAGAAACAGGCCTATAGAGAATCTCTATGAACACAGAGGTGACTGAGAAACCAGTCCTGAAGGATTCCTGTCAGTGACAGAAAGGTAGAAAGGTAGAAATACACTAGATGCATTGCTCTGTGTTGTATGAAAAATGCATTGAAAACAAGGTGCACATTTTCACTCATGTGACAATGTTCTCTTCAGGGTACTTCACCCAGTTTTGTCTGTAAGAAATTTACTGTAGAGAAAAAAGATCATCATATCATTCAAACAAAGCACCAGGAAAGACTGTGAAAAACAAACCCATATTATGAAGAAAATCTGTGAAGGTTCATTTGACTTCTACATTTGCTGCTCCCTAGAATGATGCTTGGAAGCTGACACAGATCTCCCAGTCCTATTTATATTTAATATGACAAATCCAGGGTTGTGACAGGTGTATTTTTTGATGCCTAGTTCCAAGACTTAGAAGTCATAACGAGATGCCACCACAGCACATCTGTTCATGAATGTGCATACTTTTACTAAACTATACCACTATACCACTCTGTCCCTGAATTCATCAGCTTAGAAAATGGAGTAACATACTTTCTTTTATTTCCATTTATATTTAGAAAGCTTTGACCACGTGTTCACATTGGCCTAAGAAAGGAGCACATAATTAACCTCCTCCCTCCAAATATCCAACAATAAACAAGTAGAGTCTGATTCATAAAAAAATGCTTAATTGCCCATGCTATTTCATCTCAATGATTTGTACTGTTCATGTGTTATGTGAGTACTTATATATGGGATTAATATCCTAGCTGTAATATATATATGTATGGTTCATTTAATGGTATTTCACAGAATTAGGGCTCGGGCTAGCCTGATTCCTGGTTCAGCAAGTATAAGGTTTCTCAGCCTCCTTAGGTCACAACCCCTTTCTAGAAGTCAATCATTTTTGCGACTCCCCATAAAAGTAAGAGTGAAAAATCTGCTGGTGATAACATGATGAAGTCTCTCTAACATGTTTGTGCTCAGGTTTTCTGAGATCTTGGCAGGGAATATTTGACCTTGGAGAAGAAGGTGGTACAGGGAGGAAAATAGCAAGACTTTCTTGGCCTTGGATTGTGATAACATTTTAATGCCTCACATCTCCCCTTGATTGACTTTCTGACCCCTCACTCCCTTCTCCTCCCCTATCTACCCTGGTTTTGCAATGCACAAATTGAGAAGCATTTGTTACAAAGACAGCTAACCTCAGTGTGGTGGTTTCAAGAGGTGAGGAGCAGACTGCTTTGTAGCTGTGGCGTGCTTGAGCCTCCCTGCTAGGAAAAAAGCCCAGCAAAACAAAACAACTGAACTCCAACCCCCTGGCAACCCTCTCTAGTCTAAATTGGACAAAGTAGTGGGGAAAGGAGGAGAAGGTGATAAACATCCGGGTTGTGCCTATGACTTTATTTTGAAATAAAGAGTCTTCTGATATTCCCCTTATGTCCCAAGTACTTCTCTGCATCCTATGAGATCAAGTCACAACACAAGGAAAAAAATTCAACATTCCCTTTCACTTTAAAGCAGATTTTCCAGATTTCAGGTCATTGTTGGAGACTATTTTTTCATAGGTATTCTTAAAATATGGGTATCTGAGCTAGTCTCTGAATCTTAGTCAAAGCCTTCATAGAGCTGTATATGAAACTAATTTGGGTTTCTAATCCTAGCTGGCATTTCATAGTATAGTGTTGTGCTTTTATAATATGAATGATATGTGTTTATGCTGGCCAGCTACCCAAGTAACTCTGTTAGACTCTATAAATGGTAATATAATTGAGAGAACATGCTTACAAACTCTCTTCACACCTCTCTGACTGGTTCCAGCTCTGTCTCACTTTGTGGGTTTCCATTTTGCTGAAACAAGCTGGCAAGTACATTTGTTCACTTGAGAACTGAGTTCTAACTCTCGGGATGCAAAGACTGTCTGAATGTGACGGGATTTCCACTGGTTTCATTACCCTGATGCTCAAGCCTCTCTCTAACATTGATAGTACTGTATGGGAGTGGTAGAAAAAGGCTAATAGCTCCACTTCTTACTGCATCCACATGACATTGGAAGAACTTGCTCAGCAAAACCAGGTCCCAAACACAGGTTTCCAAGCTCTATCCTAAAACAAAGCCCCCATTTTCCTGTCCTTTATCATCAGAAGCAGTACCCCCACAGTAGTTTTATTCACAAGGTTATTGAGCTCTGCAGCTTGCAGTTTTCAGCTTTCCATTTCACTTCCACACGATGGTATCATACAAAGACACTTCCTCTTTTAGTGGCTAGCTCTGATTTGCAATTAGCTGGTATACTCAGACAACATTTATGTGGCACTAGGGTTTTTCTGTGCTGTGGTTTCCAAATCTACATTCTGCAGTTTGCTGAATGTTTTATGAGCTCATACCTGTACTGCATTTCTCATCTGTGACTCAGGAACAATTGGCCAGCCTATTCACTCCCAGAGCACCATTTTACGTTTTGAAGCCTCCTTAGCTGTAAATATGTCTGAAGGTCACTGTGGATCCATCAGTCAGTGACCCATCAGGACAGATGTTTACAATTATTTTCTCAGCAAATAGAGGCTGAGAGCTACAGTAAAGAATATTTTTTGTGTCTAGTTTACAATCTGAGATAATAGAATCAGCACCGTTTTAGAAGCTGTAGGTTAAAGCTAACTTGACCATCCAAATATTCATAAAAAGATGCAAGATGTAAAGTAAATTATTTTCTTGGTTGTTTGTAAGCAAGCAAGGAAATATTTGTCATTTATGTAGTAGATTTGTGTCACGCTGTCACACCTCTGGATTTTTACTGAAGTAGCCTGTTAATGCTGGAGGGACCTGTGATACATTTTACCAGAACATGACAAAAATAACGTGAAAACCTCCAAAGAAAAGTCCTCTGTTTGAATATAAGTGGCCAACATGACCATCCTGTAAATGTTTAAGCTGAAAATGACTAAAATGTTTCTTCTTTTCAACTGTAAACATTTTTCTAGTAGTGGAAGATAATAACAGGTTGTGCACAGTTTGACATTTCAGGACAGTATTCAGTTAGTTCCTTGGTACCTTGAGTATTGGTGGGCAGAATACCATAAATACTCCTTTTAAATACTCTCCCCTGTGTTTTGTTGTTTGTTTTTTTTTTAATTTGAAGATGCTATCTAGGGGACTATTACTATTATTATAACTATTATTTGTTATTATTAGCTTTATCCCACTCTTTGTATTGAGAATCAGTATCTTTTCAAGATCTGATCATGCACTGATACTCTGTGGTACACTTTATCTGTTTTCCTTCTGTTTGGGGTAGAACTTAGTTTATTTTTGATGTTTCTTGTAGTAGCCTTCCAGTATCTGAAGTGGGCCTACAGGAAGGCTGGGGAAGGACTATTTACAAGGTATTGTAATGACAGGATGAGGGGTAATGGGTTTAAACTGGCAGAGGGGAGATTTAAAATAGATGTTAGGAAGACATTCTTTACAGTGAGAGTGGTGAAACACTAGAGCATGTTGCCCAGGGAGGCTGTGGCTGCTCCCTCCCTGGAAGTGTTCAAGGACAGGTTGGACAAGGTCCT
Organism: Eubucco bourcierii; assembly: GCA_013396675.1. Classification (NCBI taxonomy): domain Eukaryota; kingdom Metazoa; phylum Chordata; class Aves; order Piciformes; family Ramphastidae; genus Eubucco; species Eubucco bourcierii. The sequence goes on from VWZE01018313.1 coordinate 33,876, forward strand.
GAGTGACCTGTACTAGTGGGAGGTGTCCCTGCCTACGGCAGGGGGTTGGAACTGGATGATCTTTGAGGTTCATTCCAACCAAAACCATTCTATGATTCTATGATTCCTCATTACTGTCACTGATGAAAGCACATGTGCAAAGGACTGTGTGCAAATGTCATTCTGCCTTTTATTCCTAAGGCTGTTTAAAAGATGAGGAAACTGATGTAGAGAGCAATTCACTTGTCCATCACCACGTGTATGATCATCACTGAGGATGTAAAATAAAACCAAAGCACCTGAACTTAAAGTATACTTATGGGAGACGATCACATAAAACATAGGACTTACAATACCCTGCTTAGTAAATAACCAGGTAAAATAGTGGAGTTCACCTTGGGTTTTGCACTTAGCTGTGGAGTTGTAGTTAAAGGCTGGTGCAAAGTCTGGTGCTGCTTCCCCGTTCATTTATGTATGTTGCTCTTTACTGTGGACTCCTTACATAAACTCTGATCTCTGTTTGATCAGAGCAAGTAAATTTTGACCCAGGACTATAAAATATTAGAAGCTATGATAGTGTAAACAGTTTCCAAGAGGTATTAGTTATTTCTTTCTCAACTACACTGCACCTTTATAACGAGTTGTCCTCTCAAGTGCTTTTCTGAGCTCTTTTATGTTTTCTAGCCCATTATGGTTGTGAATCCTGATCAGTGGTTGGTGTCTTTGTAAAAAGCCCATAGGTTTTTGATGTGTTTTTTCCTCAACTGAGCTAATTGACAGCTGAATTTTGCTCCACCATAGGCAAAAAAGAACTTTAGCATAAGTTGGTTTCCAAATTGAATGGTAGTCCTGAAATACAACACGCTGTAGTGATCTGAAGAAGTTAAAATTTTAGTGTGCATTTCAGCACCCAGTTTCTGTCTACACTTCAGGACCTTCTCCTGTAGATCTGACTCTTCTTTAATGTGCCTGCCTTTGAAATTAAAGAGATCATCCACCCAATTGTTGATCAGTGTCAACTGTGCTATTTTTCACATGAAGGAGGCTATTTTGGCTGAAAATTAATTAAATTCCCTCCCCCTCCCCCCTCCCCCCCAAATAAAGTACAACAACAAGTGTCATGTATGGCTTGGAGCAATCCAGAGCCCAGGCCAAAGTCATGATTGTGCCATGTTTATGGGTTAGAGTGGGAAATTCTTCAGTGAGGAAACAGCGATAGAAGCACAGCAGACTCTTATGGGATGCCTGTGCAGGGATCATGAACTACATAGTCTGAAGTCACAGAACCATGGAGTTTCAAGGTTCTTGTGTTTCAAATAAGACAGAGACCTAACAAGCCTTAGGACCATCCAAAGAATAAGTAGTGCTTTTTCAAATTACAGAGGGTAGACTCACCAGTTTGTTCAGTCAAGAGTGCTTCTTGGGTCAATCAAAGTTCAGTTAGAGAAAACTCAACCATGCCTAATTTTATGCATGTCCCTAATGTACTCTCAGGGAAAGCAAATATGGCAGCCATTTTCTGCCTCAGTCTTATTGTCTTAATTATTTATCCCTCTCCGGAGCTATTGCTGGTGCAGAAGCTGGAAATCTTGTGCAGGTGCAGATTTACCTATTAAAATGCAGGGTTCATTACTCCTGTGGCCCACATGTTGGCTAACCAGATGTTTCTTCATCCCTCTATTACTGCATACTATTCCCTTATGGTTTTCTGAAGGTAAATTAACTTTCAGGACAACTTAGGCATGCTCCAGAGATCTGTTTTGGATGGAGACATATCTAACACGGCATACTGTAAGAAGATGAATAAACATGTGAGCCTTTAGGTAAAGTATTTCTACAGTGTCAGTTTAGACTACAGTAAATGGAAACAAAGGTTGGCACAGCTTTTGGGAAAATCAGGTGTAAGGTAGCTGTTTAGGCTCCCTGCACATCAGCTGGTAGAAAGACTCATTTGTATGACTTATCTCCCTGTTTTAGACCCTAATAGGTTGGGATGAACACAGTCCTTCAGAGTTAGTAAGGGAAACTGTTGCCTACCATGCAGAGAAGCAATTTGTAGTGCTCTGGAGTCTAAGTCACAGTTAAGGACATGGCTGCAATATAAGTAAGAACAATAGCTGGCTGCTCTTTTAAGTATCTGAAAGGAATTTGAAGGCTGTTTGAGTGAAGAGTCTGAATGGGAATCTGAACTGCCCAAGCAAGGAGAAGAAATTATATGCTTTGTCTAAAGTAGATACTGCCAGCCAGGCTAGGGACAGCGCTCATAGGATAATGCCAAGAGACCTTTATTTTGAGGAGGAAATTACTTTCTCAGGTCCCCAGCACAGCTCCAAATATCTTTTAAAAAATCCAACCTGCATCTAGAAGAGGGGAAAAAAAAGGCGTAATTCTTAAAGATCCCACACAAACAATAAAGTGAATTTAATGGTCAGTAGGTAGATTAAACTGGCTATGGATCAAAATGCATCAGGCAAGAAGATTTATTGCAGAAAACAAGACATGGAATAAACCTTGCTCTGTTGCTGGAGTTCTAACTAACCGGTTCTGCTGAGGAAAGGGAGGGGGAAAGAAAATTGCACTGTCTTTATAAATAGGCACCAGCAAAGCTGCTCCTGGCATGCTTTCCTGCTGCAGTCTATACCACCCAGTGGGGTAAATATCTCATTCCAATAATACCACTGATTAAATGGCTGTGGGATAAGGAATTTAATAAATTCCACACAGCATGCGAATGATAATCAGGCCAGGAACTTTATGCACTTTGGCTGGTGGCATATACCACTGGGATACAGGATAATTAAGGGAATATTCCCTCCTGTCTCTAGATCTCCAGAGACTGCAGGGCATGCTGAGCCTTCTGCTTCAAGGAGTATAAATAAAGCAAATGGGACAAAATGAGGTGGGATACATAGTTTGAATACCAGTCAAATCTACAAGGAAAGGGCATGGTTCTCTATGGTCTTATACTTACTGAGCTTTAGATGATGAGGTAAATAACTTGATTCATCCTGCATCCAAGGTGTGTAATGTGTCTCTGTGCTTGTTCAATGATTTATACTGACTCCTGATTACAAGGGCAAAACCCTTTTTAGGTCACACATTCCCTGTGTGCCTGGGGACAAGAACAAAATGATGCCTTATTCCACTGCATTGCTATTCATCTGCTTTAAGGATTTTTTACCTGACACACTCAACTCTAGACTGGACTCTGTCAAGTAGGAAGGTACTTCTTCATGCTTCATTGACTGTGTCACATATTGTGAAATCCAAACTCACGTATCCCATATTTCTGACCAGAATTCCCACGTGTAAACTTGACTCATCTTGCAGCCAGTGTGTACGGAATGTCTTATATGCACACACAGAAGACCTTTCAGTTTCTAGTTACAATATTGAAAGTCTTTCAAGACTATTTGTGCCTGGTTTCTTGTGAATACTGACTGACCTTTGATGGGGGTGTTCAGAAAATGTAAAAGAATTGGTAATATCACCTTTGTGTGAGCACCCGCCGCAAATGGAGAGGTTGCATCTTCCCCTCACAGCTGTTGGGAAAATTGGCTTCTGAGGCTACTGTGAAGGAGCGTGATAAACTTTTTACTGACTGCTTCCAATCAACACAAAATGATGAATGAAAAAGTGTAATGGTGTAGATATTGCCCTGAAATGCAGATATGTAGAAGAATTTGTGTGGTTGGTTTGTTTGTTTGTTTTTTTTCTTTTTTTTTTCTTTTTTTTTTTTTTTTTTAAAGCTGTGCTCTTTCTGTGTTTTGGAAATAACAAGTTAAAAGTTGTGTTGCTGTTATTTGTATCTCAAAGCAATTTTATCTATCGATAACCAGACCTTTGGAGTTTTATGTCACCAGGGCTTCAATATAGACTTTGTACATTTAAAAGTGTAGCTCTTCAGAGTTTGCATAAAATAAGGGAATTAGTTATATTTTTACTAATTAAATAATAATAATAATTTAAAAAAATCTGTAGTCTTCTTTTGTACAGGCCAACTGCTGGGCTGAATTATATTTTTAGAGGGTTCCTTTTCCCTATACCATGGCTCATCCCTCAGCTGCCTGAACTGAGGGAAGGGCTGCCACTTAACCTCTGGAGAAGGGGCTGACATGCACTTTACCAGTGTGTTTCACAACTCACAAGACAGGAGATCATGTATCTCAGTTCTGTCTCTGGCTCTGAAAGAAGAATGTGTCTTAGGAGTCTGATAGCGGGTAATCAAAGCCCATTCAGCCTGAAAGATGTTGCAGATGAATAGTGAAGATATAGACTTACTATGCTGTAGTCCTGCTTTCTGGCCAAGGTGACCTTTCATAACCTCCACGTTAGTGTTGCTGTGAAATATGGTAGCAGCTTGAACTTGACTGTCTTCCATAATTGGAATTTATAGCCTTGGTCAGTAATACGGACAAAGAAACTTGCAGTATCAGTCACAGCAAGTTATGAGTGGGTGAACCAGAGTTAGCTCAGGTGACTGACTCTGAAGTTACAGGAGTATTGGTGTGGAAGCAAAGATCATCTATTCTTCACATCTGTCACTGAAGCAATATTAGGTCCTTAGTGTGATCACTTCATGGTGCACTTCTTTTCATCCAGGACAGAAAAAGGCTAAGGTGATATTCATCTGGACTCGCCTGGATGCTTTCTAGTGTGATCTGGTATTGGTGATCCTGCTCTGGTGGGAGCTTGCACTATCTGATCCTTCTGGTGGGGGCTTGGACTATCTGATCCTTCAAGGTCCCTTCCAGTCCCTAACATTCTGTGATTCTGTCAAAACTTGATGAATGCTTTCTAGTTGTAAAGCTGTTGCATTCGTCAGATTTTGGGGATCATTTCACAAAGTACAGTGCTTTTGGACAGATCTAAAAAAAAAAAAAAGCCAAAAAAACAAGACAAGATGAAAAACTTGAAAAACAAACCTATTTTCAGAGTTTTTTTTTTTTCCTTTTCTTTTCTTTCTATCAATTCCTTTTTCATCCAAGGGATTCTATTCAGAGATTCCTTTCAGAGTAGTATTTGCCATTTTAAGAAATCTTTTTAATCACAGAAGTTTGTAAAAAAGCAGAGAATTTCTGATTCAGCCTCTTCTGTGGAATTGTAGCTTATTATCTCCATTACAATTCCTCCCCAGTTATTATTTGCCACAGCTGATAAAGGTCTGATCTTTTTTTCTGGTGATAAATGATATTCTGCCTCAGGAAACTGGTGCACAGCTGCTTAAAACCTCTGGTATGCAACAAATTGGCCAACTGGCTGTTTTGTATTTGCTCTATTTTATTTGGTTTATCTGTAGGCATACGGAGTGATAAACTTAGGGTCACTCTGTAGGTGTGGATATTGGTAAGCTCTAGTTTCAAAAATGTCTAATAGATTTATCTAAATTTATGTTATATTACTTCCAAGATAACAACATGATAGACCTTTTCCAAATAAAGCTGATCTTAACTTTTTATATTTCAAAATGTATGTATTTTCTGTGCAGCTGAGAACCACCCATTCTGCTTCTTACTTATCCAGCCCCTTGAAGTCATTATGGCAAGTTTTTCAGTTTTTATTTTTAAAAAAATATTTATAATTTTTCCTTTTACTTTTGAGTTGTTCTGTGCCTAAATGCCTCCGCTATCATAATAGCTCTCAAGAGACTGAAAGGAAAAGTAAGCACCTTTCCACCAGGTGTTTTGAATCTACTTCTCTCTTAATAAAAATCAGTGTTCCATCTGCTTTTGAATGTGCACATCTCCACTGCCAGTCCTATCCCAACCTCACACCCCTCCAGCTGTGCACACATTTCTTATTACAAGACAAGTCTGTGGAGGGGGATGGCAATTATTGTTTGGTCCCCATCTGAAAGAAATTCCCAAGGTGAAAGATGGCTTCTTAGACTGAAAGTTCTTGTAAGAATAATAGTGCCTTTCAGGGCCCTAGCAGTTTGTGTTTCCTTCAAAAATGAACATCTCTCACTAAAAGGTGGGTAGGAAACCAGAGAACAGTGCATAGAATCAGAGAGCAGTATTTGTAAGGAATCTCTGTAGATTTTGTGGTCCAACTGTCCTGATAAAGCATATTTACCTAGAGCAGGTTGCACAGGACTGTGTTCAGGAAGGTTTTGAATGTTTCTAGAGAAGGAGGCTCCACAAAATTCCTCTGGATAGTCTGCTCCATCACCCTCAAAGTAAAGAGGTTGTTCCTCATGCTCAGATGAAAGTTGCTGTGTTCCAGTTTATGTCAGTTTCCTCTTTTCCTGATCGCTTTTTTTGGTGATGTCCTTTGGCATCACCAAAAAAAGAATTGCAATACTTCACACTTGCCCTTGTTGAAATTCTTTGGTTTCTCTCTGTCCAACTCTCCAGCCTGTCTGAACAGCAGCACAGCCTTCTGGAGTATCAGCTGCGCCTCCCAATTTTGTATCATTATCGGTCTTGCTAAAGCTACATATAACATACCATTGGTGAACATACTGATCAAAACTGGACCCAGTACTGACCCCCTGAGAGTACCACTAGCTATAGGCCTCCAACTAGACTGCACTTCTGATCACAACCCTGTGACAATATGGTTTGTTCATTGGGGTTTTTTTTGTTGTTGTTGTTGTTGTTGTTGTTTTTTTTTTAAATTTACCCTTTGCAAATCTCATAACCGACATAGATGTTCTGACTGATATTTGTATGATTTTGGAATGGATGAAGAATGGATGAAGATGGACCATTGCAGAAACCATGTGGGGATAGATAGGCACAAGTAGATGTGCCTGCCAAATCACCACATTCTTGACAATCAAACCAATAAAATCAATCTTTACAAATGATTTATTATATCTGTTTTTGTGGGTACAGGAGAAGTAGTGGAAGCATTATGAACACATTAGCTTTCTTTCATTATTTTGGCACTGAGAAAAAAAAGCTACACCTTGAAGTACATAGTATGTGTGTTCATATTTGTATAGTGAATCAACCAGGTTGGAAAAGACCTTCAAGATGGTGGAGTCCAATCTATCACCCAACACTTTCTAATTAACTAAACCATAGCACTAAGTGCCTCATCCAGTCTCCTTTTAAACACCTTCAGAGACGATGACTCCACCACCTGTTTGGGCAGCCCATTCCAATGGCCAGTCACTCCTTCTGTGAAGAACTTCTTCCTACCCCTGAACCTCTTCTCCAGGCTGAATTCCAGGTATGATCTGTCTCTCCTGCCAGTGATATCCTGTGGTGGAGCCATCCTGCAGGGTACCCTGCAGAACAACTCATGTAAATATGAAGGCAGTATAGCAGCTAAATGCCACCAGCCGTCTTGTAGATTTAATTTTGTTGAAATTAATTGGTCAGCTGTATATCCATGAAATTTCAAATGGATTCTTGTGGAATAACACACTCATGGATGATGGCACTTGGGGAAATTAATTTCAATTAAAACTTTACATGTCTGCAAATGCTTAATGTACTGTCTGCACTATAAAATTAGATCTCTGTCATAAGTTTCCTTATGGTGCTGTGATATTTTAATGCTTGTTCATCCTCACAAATTAGAATTATTCCTTATATTGCCTGTATAGAATACTCCTGTATTGGAGGAGACTGAACGAGGCAACAAAGAAGGTCCCTCCTCTAGGTAACATTTGTCATGTCTGAACATACTTAGAATTGCCGTCTAATGAGAGTGGCAGTATTAGATCACAGAATCATAGAGTGACAGTGTCTGGAAGAAACTCAAAAGATCATCTATTCCAGTCATCTAGTCTAGATCTGGACACTCCTGTCAGTCACAGATCAAGTAAGAAGACCAAAGGTAAGAGTTGGAAGAAGTGTCAAGTACTGTCTTAAGAGTAAGTTAAACACAGAACCTGGGCACATTGTGGGCTTATAGTTATGTGCTTTTGGAAGCCTCCTTCTACTGTTCAGATGGGGTTTACTGGGATTCCTGTTATTTATGATCCCTGTTTTACTTCTCTTGGCTGGATTCATTCAGTTGTGGTCATTCCAACAGGACTCAAATTTCCTTTCTAAAATTAATGCCTACCCTCCATCAACCCTCTTTCTTGTGTCTGCTTCAGTTTAGCCACAAAGTATTTCTGCTGGTTGTTACTTCCTTCTGTCCATCACCCACTGGTGACAACTTGGATCGGAAACATTGTTTCTGAGTCCCTGACTGTTTTCTCTTAGACAATGTTTTCCTCTTTAATTTAATTTATCTTACAGAAATGGCTCTCCAAGGGGAAGGTCAAGTTGTTTGTGCTCTTCTAGGAAGGCAGGGAGGGTATTTGGTTTTACCCACACAAACTAGAGTGCAGTATGTGGTTTCTATAAATGAACAACGCTTTGTTATGAAACAGCCTTTGATATAGGATGACCGCGGTCTTACAGCTTCCAAATATATTTTGACCTTCTATAAAAATGACAAATCGCTTTGCCCCCAGGGTATGTACCTAAATGTTTCCAACAGCTCAGTTGTCCATCCTGAAATTAAACTGAGAACTGCTGACAATGCTGAGAGATCTGTGTTACCTGCTTATTTTTTCCCATCTCTTCTGTTTCTACCTTTAAGCTCTGGAGTCAGACAGGCCAGTTTTTGGGAAAAACAGAAGACAAGAAATGGTGTCATAGTTGTCTGTTTGTGACACAGATCCTCCATTGGTCTGACACTAAAGGAAGGAAGTTATGCACAGAAAAATGACTCCAGTCCTTTTAAATTGCAGTGTGGGGTATTGGTTCTGGTCAAGCTGTAGAAGAGCTCTTCTAATCTTCATCCAAATGAATATAAATTTATTAGCTTTTCAAAGACTGCTTCTTGAGTCAAGTGTGAGAATGCACCAGTTCCAGAAATGTGGTTTATGGGATTTATAACTTGCAGTTTGTGGCCATTTTATAGATATATTTTTTGTTTCATTGCTTCCTGTGAAAGAGATCAAAACAATAGGCAGAACACTGAAAATTTGTGGAGCAGTTTTACTGGCAGAGGCACCAAAGATTTCTCCAGACTGTGCTCAGAGAAATGTCCAAGCCTACAAGAGTTTGCTTTTCAAATTCATCTTTGAGTTTTATGTGGTTTGCTCATCAGTGCCTCAGCAATGGGACATGGCATTTCCTAGGGACAATTAAATACTCCCTTAATGTTGCCATGTGACCTGTAGGTCCTACAGTAACATTACTCAGAGAGACAGAAATGGGACCTTGAGACAAAGCTCTTCTTTTAGGCATCTTTTCCCCTTATTTCAGGAAAGCAGCAGATCATGCAGAGCAAGACCCTTATGAGTCAGTGAGGAATTTTGACATGAAATAGTGTATTTTTTAGAAATTATTTGACTAGTCAGGGCTGGAGTCTTGTAAACATTTATTCTGTGTGATGTATGTGTAATTGTGACCCAGAAACAAGGCCATATGTCACAGGGCTCTAAATGCATACTTATTTTTTTTTCATTTTTGTTATATAGCAATAGCAACTGTGATCTATTTATAGACAATGTCAAGACATTTAATAACTGACCGAGATCAGTTCTGAGCATGAGCTTCTCCTGGATAGACATTAAACCTCCAGGAAATATCTCTCTGCTCCACTGTTATTGCTTCATTATTTACACTAACTATCACAACTCTTTGTATAAATATTTGCTTTTCTGACATTGGCACCCTGAAGGAGTTCAGGTCAGGACATTATCTGCATATTGTATAACATTACAGCATGCAAAGATTTAAGTAACTCTGGAAAAGAACAGAAGGCTTCAAAACTGACTGAGAAATTGAGGGATCAGACTTGGAGCACCTGCTCTGTACAGTTGGCTTTCATTAAACTGTACAATGTGCAATTCCACAGGAGGTCAGAGCAGATTATCTAACAGGTCTTCCTGTCCTCGAGATATACAGACTATGTTGCTTTAAAATTAGTGTTGGTGAAGCCAGTAGAGTGAATTTAGGATATTTCATTTAGATCATCATGAAAACAATATTTGGTGGAGCGCTTCCCTTCATGGCTTGAACCTGAAAGGTGGTTGTAGCCAGGGGGAGGTTATCTTCTTCTCTCAGGCAACCAGCACCAGAACAAGAGGACACAGTCTCAAGTTGTGCCAGGGGAAGTTTAGGTTGGAGGTGAGGAGAAAGTTCTTCACTGAGAGAGTCATTGGCTACTGGAATTGGCTGCCCAGGGAGGTGGTGGAGTCACCGTCCCTGGAGGTGTTCAAGGTGGGTTTGGACGTGGCACTTGGTGCCATGATCTAGTCTTGAGGTCTGTGGTGACGGGTTGGACTTGATGTTCTTTGAGGTCTCTTCCAACCCTGGTGATACTGTGATACTGTGGCTTCTTAATTTTGAATGAATTTGGTTTTCTTAGGGAAGGAGAAGTGAAGTATTTGGAGTTACTGAAGAGATGAGATCCATATTCTCAGATGCACTGTTGGTGACTAGAGACTGTGGCATTGCTATAGGCATTGATTGAGCTTTGCTCCTACCCAGTCTCACTTACTGGAAGTTTTCCTCATTAGGCAGACTGGTGAGTAAATCGTACAATAAAATATGTTGCAAATGTATCAGCACATTGGAATTTACAAACTCTTCCCCATGTAATGAGCTGAGGAATTACAACACAAAGCACACCTTTCTCTCAATCTTCCTGATTAACATAAGAAAGTTAAACTCAAAGCATCTTGTTCTCAACCTATATTTAGCCCAAAGCATTTTCTCTTGTATTTCGGACTCGACAAAGGGTTCATGTGCCTTGAAGCATGTGCTTGCTATTTTTCAGCTATATCAGTAGGTCTAATTAAAAATCTTACCTCTTCCTACAAACTCTGCCAGAGGAATCTACATGGCTAAGCAGATTTTCGTCTGTCTCATTATTTAAATATGGCACAATTTAAAACCATTGGAAGCATCTTTTGCATGAATGGCTTAATTTGTGGTAGCACTGACCATTACACCTGTAGTTTAAAGTTGACGTTAATTTCACATATGGAAAATATGCCTTGCAGCCAGATAATACAGAAGCTAGATAAACTTATTTTATGACAAAACCAATTAAGGGGTGATTTTTAGCACTGCCAAGAACAGATGTGCAGCCAGAAAAAAAAGATATATAATTGAATAGTTGAAGAAATTGCAGGATCCAGTCACAGATACAGAAGCCAGAAGTCTGTGGATATTAAATTGTAGGTGGATCGGGTCTGGGGTTTTTTGATGTTGTTGTTGTTTTGGTTTTCAATTGTTTGTTTTGTTTGGATTTTGTAAAAAAAAATAAAATTGTTGAGGTGTGTGTTCTTTTTATTTTCTTTGTTTCTTTTTGTTTTCTTTTGTTTTCTTTTTTTTATTTCCTTAGAAATTTTGATAAAGCAGTTATATATACCAAAGGATGTGGTAAATCCTCTATCACTTGGAATCTGTAGAGAAAGGTCTAGTAATCACCTACCCAGTTTTGAAGTTTATGGGCTTGACAGAAGCAGCAGCAGAGAAGCTGAACAGCTCCTGTTCTGCAGGATACAGTAAATTACTAAAAAATGACATTTCACTCACATTTTGGTAAGTTGGGACAGAACACCTCTGAAAGACAGTGAAAGGCTGTTTAGACATGAATATGACTGTGCTCCAATAGATGAATTCTAAGAGACTGCTTTGACTCCCAAAGGCAGCATCCAGCTGACTTGCCCTAAGTGTATGAAAAGCAGCAAGGTGCCAAGATTACCTGCTTACTGTGTGCAAGGCTAACATGAATCTTGAATTCAGACAAGTTTGGATTGGCCCCATTGTGGGTAAGCACAATGAGACTTTTGAGTTTCATTAAATGGTGGAGTGTTTGATTTTGTTCTCTTTTCCACCAGGATGCCACCCTTAGCACAACTGTGTGATTTGAGGAATGGCTACACCCAAGAACATGTGCAATCCTCTGGCACGTTTTGCAGAAGCAAGGAGTAGTTCAGTTCAGTGAGGCAAGGAGAGAGCAAAGGCTTGATACGGGATTCCTGGTCTGCCTAAAGGGGTTGTCAGAGTACCTTTGCCACATCCACGGTTAGGAGAAGTTGCTATGCAGATCTCTGCCATTGTAGAAACAAAATATTTCATGGTAAGATCTCTGACTTTCTGGCAGCAGTCCAGAGAATTCTGTGCTGTGGTAACACAGAATAGGAGGAAGCAGAGGTTGTGGAAAACTGTGACTGAAGTAGCTCCAGGTGGCTGACTGACCATCAAGTCAGTCACCAGCAAATTTGCAGATGACACCAAGCTGGGGGCTGATGTTGCTGGGTTGGAGGGCAGAAGGGCTCTGCAGAGGGACCTCGACCACCTGGACAGATGGGCAGAGTCCAACAGGATGGCATTCAACAAATCCAAGTGCTGGGTGCTGCACTTTGGCCACAACAACCCCATGCAGAGCTACAGGCTGGGGTGGGAGTGGCTGGAGAGCAGTCAAACAGAAAGGGATCTGGGTGTGTTGATTGACACCTGCCTAAACGTGAGCCAGCATTGTGCCCAGGTGGCCAAGAAGGCAAATGGCATCCTGGCCTGCATCAGCAATAGTGTGGCCAGCAGGAGCAGGGAGCTCATTCTCCCCCTGGACTCTGCACTGGTTAGGCCACACCTTGGGTCCTGTGTCCAGTTCTGGGAGGACAGGGTCTCAAGCTGTGCCAGGGGAAGTTTAGGCTGGAGGTGAGGAGAAAGTTCTTCACTGAGAGAGTCATTGGCTACTGGAATGGGTTGTCCAGGAAGGTGATGGAGTCATCATCCCTGGAGGTGTTCAAGGTGGGTTTGGACGTGGCACTTGGTGCCATGGTCTAGTCTTGAGGTCTGTGGTATTGGGTTGGACTTGATGATCTTTGAGGTCTCTTCCAACCTTGGTGATACTGTGATAGAGATCCATAGCTCAAGAGTTCTTTAAAGTTACACTTATTAGGCATTATCAAAACCTATAAATTAATTGCTGCCCCAAACCTGACACTCTCAATGTTAATTTCTGGCAGTAACATTTGTGTCCTCTAAAAAAATAAAAATTAAAAATAGGGAGTAAAAGAATAATATAAGAATTATTTTTTTTCCAAGCAAATTAAAAAAAACCCAAACACTTAAAGCAGTTCTTCTGGGATATTTCTTACAGGAAACAAAACTTATTGATACCTGAATTGAAATTCACACTCCAGTGTTTCTAATAGACCATTTCTGTGGATCATTCTGAGGTTTTCCCCTTAATAATAGCAAACCAAATAATTTTTATTTGCCTAGAGGACCATAATTGAGAGCAGCACCTTCCATTCTCTCTCCCTCTTCCTGACATGAGACGAAGACCTGATCTGACTGACAGATTAAATTACTTTGATCCTTACAATATTCAGATAAAACAATCACATGTAAATGAAAATATGTATTCTGATCATGTCTTTAAGAACAAGTTGGTCATCTTCCTGCTTCTTTCTGGGTGAGTGCACTTTTGAGGTATGATGACAAATTTGATGATACAAACTTGATCATTCCTTGTAACCCTTTCCCAGAAAAGAATCAAGGAAGATTTGTTGAAGCCAGACAGAACTCCAGGACATGAAACATAATCTAGCCTCTTAGGATTCGTCTTGACTTCATTCCTTGACAATTTCCATTGAGGCCTGAACAACATCTCCCAGAGGTGAAATAACCTCCTATAATGACTTACTAACCTTACCAGGAGTTAATTTACTCTGGAACATACTGATACAGAGAGGTATTACTTTCTCACTAGTTGTTTATCTTTCTCCCTCCACCTCCCTATTAATTAGTACATTTTCACACTTCTTTTGGAAGATTTGGCTGCATCTGGTATAATTAAAAAACATAAATCTTGGGTGCTGAAGACAGAGTAAGACATATCAGCCTTAGAAGAGCCTTGCTTAATGTCATTGAAATGTTATGCCAAAATTTGACAAGTCAAAGTGACTTCAGTACTGTTTTAATGGAAAGCAACAGTCAAGTGATTTTACACAGAAATAGAAATGAAAAGCTAATCTCCACTGGCATCTTGATAAGTAGATACATTTACTATATATGAAGACTATTGTAATGAGTTTCTTATTGAGAACACTGAGGCTGGTTCTGTTGGTTCCTGATTTCTTTTTCTTTACAGTATCAAGCTCTGATTTAACAGATAGCAAGTTTCATTGAAGTGTTTCATCTTGAGACTCTCCTGGCTAGCATTACACTCTTAATATTCATTGACACTAACATCTAAATAAGGATACTCACGTATGTGTGTGAATCTGGCTCTTAGTAGTTTGTTTTTATCACCTGCCACAATTTTTCTTCTCAATGGCAAATCACACACTCGTGTTTGTTTGCTTGTTTGTTTTTCAGGAAAGAAAAAAAAAATCAGTCCATATGCTCCCAACCTTAAAAACTACTGCAAGAGAAAACTGGAATTTCCAAAAAGATAAAGGATACAAGGACGATATTGGTTGTTTACTAAATATAGTAATCTCGGTGTTTCAGCAGCCTCTTCCGCTGTTTGCATGCACATGGTAAAAAGGCAGACTTATCATAATGAACCTGAAGGATGTTAAGAGATGTTCTTGTAGAGCCACACATGTAGAGTTCAGTCTATCCCTGGTGCAATGACTTTTGTTGTTGTCACCTATACTGTACGGGAAAAGATGGAAGTGCAGGTATCCTGTTTCAGCAGAGAGCTTCCTTCCCCAAAGACAAGGAGAGAGAAATTGGATCCTGGGACATGCAGGTGAAAGCAAATTGGTTTTGAATGATGCAAACTATTGTCTTATCTGGGAACTGCTAACCATGATGGAGGGATGCATGGGAGCACTTTGGTTCCTGAGCTCAGGCCCAGTATGGCAAACCGTTTTCAGAAGGCACACTCCTTCATTCACACTCCTTCGCAAGAACATCTGCTCTGATCTTCTGCATACCTCCATACTCAAAACAGCTGTAGAGACCAAAAACTCCTGTTATGACAACATTCTGTTCACCTCTGTTTTGGAGAGATTTTGTTTGGAGCTCAGAATAAAAGTTCTCCTACTGAATATGCTGACCAGAGGACTGGAAGACACGACAGTTTTATTAATGTGCAAAGCCAAACACCACCGATTACAAATATTACCATTTATATATGCATAATCTGCTCTGCACTGTGGAGTTGTTTATATAGATAGCTCAAGAGCTGATTGCACTGAATATCATTCCCCTTTTTACAGATTAGTTCAGATAAGAAAATTATGAGGAAGAAAGTATGTGAGAGTGGACTAGACTAAAAGAAAAGAAATAAACACCAGCCTGTAAAAAGATCTCCTGCTGGCTACAAGCCCTGTATTTCTCTAGAAGTCCTCCAGGCCCAAGGACATGAAAGACTCAGCCTAGCTTGACAAACTGGGTGTTAGTGGATAATAGTGACCTAAAGGGGAAAGGGTTGTAATGCGTCTCTGGCTTGTGAGTATTCCCCAATCCACATCTCCCACTTTTGTAATTTGCTCTTGTCATTTTTATTTATTGCCAATTGTTCATTTGAACACGTGGGCTGCTGTGCAGTGAGAATGTTGGATGTGCACCATGAAAATATGTTTTACCCATTAGTGTCAGAGCAAGCTGATGAAGGAAACATTTGTATTAATTTTGAGCGAGTGTTTATGCTCTTAAAAGCACTCTGCTAAAGTGACGTGAAGGGGATACAGGCAGGCACACCACCACCACCCCCAGCCCAACTCTCCTTTCTTCATGATGTTAGAGGAAATTTGTTCCATTTACAAGTCAGAGTATGAGTGTTCATAGCCTTTGCAGAGAGCTATGCTTTGGGAGGCATATGTCGAGTAAAGTCTGGTTTGCCTCAATTGTCATTGGCAGGGATTGACACAGTCCAAAGCTGTATTCAGATATAGCAGATGTATCTCTTCTGCTGGTCTCATGTCCTCTGGGGCACTCACAGAAGAAGAATTTTCCA
This sequence comes from Eubucco bourcierii, assembly GCA_013396675.1. Taxonomy (NCBI): domain Eukaryota; kingdom Metazoa; phylum Chordata; class Aves; order Piciformes; family Ramphastidae; genus Eubucco; species Eubucco bourcierii. The sequence goes on from VWZE01018313.1 coordinate 49,743, forward strand.
TGTGATCTGGAATAAAGCCTTTCCCAGCACTTGTCTTTCTAAATGAAAGTATTAGCATAATCTGCTTAGTTGCTTGTAGTATCCTCCCAAAATTAGCCAATACCCTTGGTCTTTCCTAGTCTTCTTGTTCCATTTCCACTTCCTCTGATCAGAGAAAGAAATGATCCGTATCACTGAATCAGATGATTCTTTGCAAGGATGTCTTGCTGGATACCTCCCTGGAGGGAAGCTGCTGCAAGCATCCATTGTGTGGGAGCTCAGGATAGACACACCACTGAACACAGGCAGAGAACAGGCATCTTCAGTGCTGGGAAAATGCTAACCCAATTATGAAAGCAAAGACTCTGCAACTGAAAACAGCACTGAGATGCCCCAAGCAGGGCATGCTGTAGGATTACAATCTATTATTTGCCCTTTATGAACTCCACTGTCTTTGATTAGACAACATAAAAATTTGCTTTCCTTTAAATTGCCAGTGTATATGCTTCTAGCCTGTATACTCTTGTGTTAATTGTGGTTGCACTGCCATCACTGTATTCTGCACCCAAATTCAAGTGCATTCAAGGGAGTTTTGTCTAAGCCGTAATAGCATCAATCCAGGAAAGAGGCATGTACCTGAACAGTCATTATCCCTTTCTGCTTTGTTCAGTTCAATAAGAAGTTTCAAGCAGTTGTCATCCTCAGCATAAACCTGCTGAGATCTTCACCTCTCTTCTCACCATCTGAATGGCTGTATTTGAGTGACATTTACTGTGACTGTCACATGAGTGACATTTACTGTGACAGTATGAACCAATTCAAGTTTCATGTGTCTTTCCTTCATAGTGACAGTGGGTAGCCAATCCCAGGCAGCTTTCCCACTTTATTTAAAACAAAACACTGAAGAGAAAAAGAGGTTAAATTCATAAATAGTCCAATTTAACAGGAATCTGGAACTCTGAGGTGTCCCCAAGCTGCTTTGGTTGGGGGGAGGGTGCAGGCACTTCCTTTGGGGAAGTCTCTGAAACCCTCCATCCCTAGATCATCATCTGCTACTTGTTGCCCTGCTGAGCAAGAAATAACCAGCATTGTATCAGACAGAGACAGAAAGCAAACTACGAAGTATAGTTTGTGGTTGAGAAAGAAGACACTGGAAAATTGCATTTCTAAAGCCATGAAATATACTGGTGATGTTTCCTCACAAAAACCCCTCTTGGACATGAGACCAGACCAGTGTAAGTGCAGACCAGTGACAGCCTGCTTGGAGGTCATAATGTGCAGTGTTAATGATACAAATCTTGTTTCTAAATCATTCTGGGACAATTCCCCCTTGGCCATAGGTGATATTTCACCTATAAGTTTCAGTGACAAACAGCATGGCAAATGGGTTAGATAAAATCTGTTATTTTTATGTTTAGAAGTACTTTTGATTTTTTTTCCACTTTTTTCTTTACATTAAGCTGTTGAATGTTCCTGACCAAAATTAACTTAGGATAATCCTGGTCTAGAATAAAAGGCCTTATGAGATTTAACAGCTGGAAGTAAATTTGACACAATTTTAGTCTAGAAACAAATTTCAGATTACTACTTTTTTTTTTTTTTTTTTTTTAAACAGTGGATGGTGATTAAATATGATAACAAATTCCCTAGGCTTGTATTGGGATTTTCCAAACTTGGAATGTCTACTTAAAATCTCTGCCTTAGTTTCAGTAGAACTTAGTATCTTGCTAGTAAGAGCGTCATTTGAACTCTTTGGCCTGTATACACAGGAATTCAGATGTGAACTCATAGGTGTCATTCTGATTTTAAAATGCACAATTATTCAATTGATCTAAGCCCTTGTTGACTTATTTCTACTTGGTTATGCTTTCAGTCCTGATATGAAATCTTTATTTATGCTGAGTATGAAGCCTATTGTTATTTATTTATGAACTCTTCATGTACCTTCTAGATTAGTATCTGTGGGTGAGTAAAACTCTAAAGCTACTGCCAGTGTTGTTCTTGATATATTCTGTTTGGATATCTGAATGTCTTCTCAAATTGAGCAAGGTAAATAGAGCAAGTTGAAGCAAGTCTCCCATATCTTATCTCTGTCTCTGGCTTTTTAGAAGGGTGGATTGTACCAGCAATAAGTGAAAACTCAGACATGCTGCAGTCAGAAATGAAGGGTCAGAGTCATGCCCCAAATATAATTCAGGCAAAGGTGACAGGTTTTGCCTCCATACCGTATAAATTCTTTCTCAAGGCATCCTCACCTGTACTAACCATGGTCTTTAGGGTGGTGCTTTGTACAGTTTAGTTAGATATTCCGAAGTGGATCCATGGATCACCCAGAGCAGGAAGGATTTTCATACCAAGAAAAAAAAAAAAAAAGAAAAAGAATAAAGGGGACTCTGTGACACATTCCTCCTATTGCAAGCATAGCTAAACAACTTCACACTCCGAGAATAAAATGGGTAACAGTGTTGACAGGGGCCTAAAGAAGCTATACAGTATATCTTACTGGCTTATGGCCAGATTTTCTCTCCCTAACTTGCTTCTGATAGATACCACTCTAGTTTTCACCTTCCTCCACAATAATGTCTTCTCAGAGCTCCTGCAATAATTTTTTCCCCCTAATGTTTAACCTGAGGTGCCAATGCTTCCTGCAGACCCGCAGAAAAATCTTACTTCTTTGCAGTGACTTTCTATGACAACATACTGTCCTTTCTCTTCTCTAAACTAAGCAAATTCAGTGCTTTTAAAGTTCTTGTTTTCTAGACCTTCAGCCATCTTTGGGGTACATCTTTCTATCTCTTTGAATTCACCTTCTCACTGTTACGTAAGCATAAAATCATGGGCAGAGGAGAAGTCTATAGGTAGAGACCTCTTCTGTGCTAGTGATGCTAGCAGTGGCAGTCCAGCCTTCAAAGCCACACTACACACCTGGTGCAAGATACTGACCAGGAAACAGGGCAAGGTATGCCTGCAAAACCCAGTGTGTCATCCACAGTTGCTTCTTTCTCTGAGCCTTCCAGTAAGAGTTGGACAATTTTTGTTGTTTTGTTTTGTTTTCCCGATTCTCTGAAGTTCAGGTAGGCTCAGCTCTCCATGGGGATTCCTGGCAAGGAGAGTCAAATAGACTTTGGAGACACCAATGTGTGTGCATCTGTCTGGAGGCTGTGAAGTTGTGTACTGTGAAGGATTGCATCTGGAAGCCAAATGTGTGGCTTAGATCTGCTGGGGCAAAGAATCCATAGCTGGTGTAGATCATGCTTACACATTTCCTCTGCTGAGCAACAAGAGAATCAGCTTGGGAGCGGCTATTCACACGGCTGTTTCCTACTTTTGCTGTAAGGACCACAGATGAGTGGAATTCTCATACATATCAACTGTGATGAACATGTCACTGTAGGGATGGGGTCTACTGGCCATTTCCCATACCCAGGATCATTCAAGAAAGGACCAGGAATTGAAAGATTTACATTCAGAATGGAAAAAACCAAAACCGGTATTTCCTGATATGTGTTTGATATGTCCTGCTCTCAGGAGTTGTACTCTCTCCTGCCCTCCCAGTGCTATCGGTTTGTGTCACCAGGACTACTTGTTGCTCTGCATTTTTCCTTCCCTGCTTTCCTTATGGGAGCAACTTTTTGCTTTCTCCTCATGCTACACTGCACACCTATGTGTTTTCATGAGGACAAGGATACTCTTCTGCACATGCCCCTCTAGGGGCATGTCTTTACCTTGGTATCTTGTAGCCTGCTGTACCATCTCCTTTAAATAAATAAAAAACCCCAACATTTTCTCTGTGTCATCTGCTGAAGAGAAAAAAGCTGCTGCTGAGTTTCTCTTGGAGGACTATTGAAATAAGGGAGCATGAGAATCAATTTATTTCTTTAAAGCCAAGACCACCCCAGTTGTTAACTCAGTATAAAAGCTTAAGACATTGTGTATGTCCCTCTAAGCACTTTGCAGTTCTTAATTTCCTTACCACAGGGAATCTCTTTTCAGTATCAAGTCTAAATAGCCTGTCTTCTCTGGAAAATCACTGGAGTGCATCTTCCTGATTTTAATAAATTTTGGGTTAGAGAAGGAAGTGAGCAGCTTATTAAACAAGGCATGAAAATACAGAAGTTGCCACTTGAATCTTGGAACTGGCTTCACATCATAAATCCATTGACACAGCTCTGCTCACCAACTGAAACAGGGCAGGGTGAGATTTTTGAGAATAGATTCTTGTCAGTTTAGATATATGCTATGATTATACTTCAGGGGTATGTTTACTTGCATTAAAAAAAAACAAACAACCTTGTTTGTTTTTAAATTCTGAAAACAAAATCAGGAGTATGGGATGGTAATTGTATTTGCTTAATTGAAGGTCAGAAAATTGCATCTTTGTAATCTACATTCTTATTCAAAGAACAGGGGGTTTTGGTGTGTGTATGTGAAATTTCTAGTGCAAAGCACTCTGCCTGCAGATGTCCCAAGCTAGCACTGCCCAGTTAAGTACCTGCATTACCCAGATTGACAGATCAGATCTCAATATTGGTGCAGTGGAGCCATGGGGGCTTGGGATCTACAGAGGCAGAAGAGTAGAATAAAAAACAATGACACTTGTATGACCAGAACATAGGAACGGGGTGCAGGGATTGCTGGTTGTGTAGGTCAGCATTGCAGAGTCACTCTGAGTTGGTGGCTCCAGTGGTGACTGAAGTAGTGGTGGGTACTCTGGTCATCTTTAAGGTTCTCCCATTCAACTGGGAACACATCAGTGTGGCTTAGGGAGGAGTCTGTAGACATCAGAGATACTGCAAAGACAGCGTAATGGTTTAGCATCTCCATTGCTGCTCTTTGATTCTAAGAACCAGGCCTTCAACTTTAAAAGTGATAAAGCACAGAATCACAGAAACATTCAGGTTGGAAAAGACTATCAGAATCACCAAGTCCAAACGATAACCCTACAAGTTCACCCTAAACCATATCCACAAGCACAAACGCCCACAGTCACTGTGCAAAAGAAAATAATGCCCAAAGAACTAATATAAAACTAAAGGTGTAGGGCTGTAAATCCTCTCACTGTGTACTATTCAGCTCCTGGGTAATCACAATGCCCAAAAGTCCTAATATCTTTACAGGTCACAGCCAATTCTTCAAATGCTGACAAAGTGATTTCCCCCATAAGCAGCCAGTTTTTCTGATTGCAGTGGTTTATTTGGCATGGGTTGCTTTGGTTTGGTTGTTGTTGTTGCTTTTCTCCTGACTGCTTTTTTTGTTTGTTTGTTTTGTTTTGTGGGGTTTTTTTTTGTTTGTTTGTTTGTTTTTTTTTGTCCAGGACTCATTGTTTGTGTTCATAAGACAAGAAGGTGTTTTTTGGAAAAGTTTATTGCTGTTTGCTTTGGCAATGCTAGCCATAGTAGTGTGTACTGGCTACCTGAGAGGCACTTCCTCTTTATTGTAGAAAGACAGTGAGGGGTCACAGCGACAGCTGCTAAACTGCACAGGGAGACACAATCCCAAAACATGGAAAAATCCAAGAGACACAGTAATGCTCTTTGCTTTCTGGTACAAGTTATGTTTAAGAGAGCACTTGCAAATAATGGGAGAATTTGTGTCATGCTGTAACCTATCTAGTCTAATGTATTAAAATCAGTTCTGTATATTCAAATAATTTCTTCTGGAAGAATAACCTCTTGTGAAATATGTTGTTGGTTTTAATATGAGAATAGCCAAATGAAGTTTTTTAAAGATTTACAGATTACATGATCCAATGATCTTTCAAACAGAGATGAATTTTAAGCAAATGTTTCCTAAGAACTTAATTACTAGAGGCTGGGTGGAGGGGGTGACTAGTAAAGGCTGAGTTCTCTGAAAGAGCATTTTCCCAAAGGACAACTTCAGCTACTTGTACTCTAGAGCCGATATGTATCATTTAAATTTAAAAATTGCCTACAGAAAATGTCCAGGATTTGCAGCATCCTTTTTATCAAGGATGGAATAAGCAGCCTGTAAAACTTGCAGCTTTTTCTATCTCGGATAATGTAATGATACAAAACTGACACCAAAACAAATAAACAAACAAACAAAAAAATCAAGTCTCCCTCCCCTAATATTTCAAGGAAGCAAGATGAACAGAGTGAGGAGCAATAGGGTAGATGATAGTTTAGCCAAGCAGTCCCAGGTGGGAATATGCCAGGGAAAGAAGCAGTTGAAATTTTATGCCACTCCTTGCGGTCTCTGTGTTGCTACCACATGCTCATCACTATCCTACTGGGATCAGTGGTCTTCAGCCTTTGCTGGCAACACTGAGCAAGTAACATCCTGTAGGTTGCTCTCTACTTTGTTCTCTGCCTAATGGGACAGTATTTGTGGTGGTATCAGCTGCACCAGAAAATCCCATGAATTTTTGAATGAGCCAGGGGCTGTTTTCCACTGCTCAGATGAACTTTTTGGCCCCTCCATGTTGGGGTGAATCCAAGATGGAGACGTTTAAATGTCACCCATTAAATACTAGGAGAGCAAGGGTGGAGCTTAATGATCTGAGCAAGGCTATAGAAAAGAGAGTAAAAATGAAGAGGGGGAGAATAAATTCACAATGATTCACAGGAATTTGAGTTTTATGTGGAGAAATGAGGCTGGAAAAAAACAACTTTACTGTTCCTGGACAACTTGAGGCCACGCATAATGGTAGGGAGTCTGTAACCCCTTGCAGAGATTCGTTGCCTAAATCTCTGCCTTAGGAAAAAAAATGGAAACAGTTTGGTACAGATTTCAGAGAAGTAACATGAAATTCTAGCAGTAAAAGGCTGAAGTGCCTCTGTCAGAGTTTGGAGGGAAATATTTCATTCGTGTTCACATATCCTGGTCAAAGGGATGTAACATGGTCAAGTAGTGAGAGAGAGGGACTCCTTTACTGCTGAGGCACTGACTATAACCAAATAGAAATTAACCACTACACTTAATGTTGTAGTAGACCTTCTGCAAGACAAGTGCAGGATCTCTTTTGCAAGGTGTTTTGAGTTATACACAGAAATACATGACTGTTATTAGGTCTAGTAACAATTACCTTTGTTGAGCAGGAGGAATACACGTATTTTTCAGTGCAGGCACTGCTGAAGCTCTGTGTTCCATAACTTTGAGGACAGATCCTCAGACAATGTATCCCTTTCGACCTCAGTGTCAGAGAGGAGTTTTTCCTAGCAGATTATCTTCCCTCTGCATAGTCTGCAGTCGTCATCGAGGAAGGAAATTCAGAATCAAGGCATGTTCTGTGCATATGCTGGAACTAAACAGGAAACCTTTTTCAATTAGACTTATGTGGCTCCACACAGACAGTGGATCTGTCCTCTCTCTAATGAAACCACCATATTAAAACCAGCAGTAGGCCCAAGATTTTGATCAGGAAAGAGGAATTAAGTCAGGTATGTTCTTCTCAGTAGGCACTTTTGAGCATGCCCTCAGAGATTGGATAGAGGAAAGTGAAAAGGGGCATGACGGTGGAGATGTAGTGGAAAGGGACATGTAAAATGGTCTCTGTCTGTGACAACAGAAAGCTGTTCCCTGGTCTAGAGGCTCTGGGTTTTTACTATTATTATTATTATTATTAGTAGTAGTAGTATTTAATTTTTAAATATATATATATATTTTTTTTACTGGTAGAAATCACCTGTGGTTTCATTAATGTCCCTTCAGAGCTTCAAGGGGCTCCAGTCACTGCACTGCTGTGGAGGAGTGGGGTCAGACACACTGCGTGTCTACTGGGCACTGTCCCTGGAGGGAACAGGCTGTGTGCTGATAAAGGCTGGGCTGCTGAGACCACATCATGTTCATGAACGTCACTGGCAGGGCTGTGGTTGTGCACATGTTCTGTCAGATGGTGGGTGGGTATGGCTGCAAACGGGGCGAAAGCCACTAATGAAAGGAAGGACAGCAGGTGGGGAGCTGGACAACATCCTTTGGTAAGGCATGCCTGATAAGGTGGGTGTTTACTTCTGTGGGAAGGAACAGCCTTGCAAATAAAAGATTAAATGCCAACTGATCTCATGGTAACAGTCTGAGCCATAGCTAATTTAGGTACTCAGTGTAAAACCAAACAGGCAGGAAAAAGGAATCATACTCCAGTCCCTAACACCCTTGGCTGAAGTCACTATGTGATCTTTGTGTCTCCGCAGAGCTCAGTGTACTCACTGTGTTATCTTCCAGAAGATTAGGCTGGCCCACTTTGATGGAGACTGATGAAGGGCTGGTAGGTGTGAAAGCAAGGCAGACTTTCCCCCAGCAGTCATTTGGTTTCAGTAAAGACACTGTTCTTCCTTGCAAATCGCACATTACTGGGTAGACACAGAAGAGGACAGGCTGAAGGAAATGAAGGAGAAACAATTTTTTGTTGACTGTTAGCTGTGTATAGGGTTTAAAACATATGCAAGGCATGAAAGCCAGGTTTGTGTTGAGGATGTTGACCAGCTAACTTCTGTCAAGAAGCTGGGGCAGATATTTGTGTTTCACCTTGACCTGACACAAAGCAGGCTAAGTCCTACAGATATTTAATTGTGTTAAATTGTGTTAATATTAATTTACAAATACATCTAGATCCAGTGTAGCTGTCACCAACATCATGAATGAAAAAAGTCCCTCTTTGTTCACAATACACAGTCCTTGGGGCACTTGCCTCCAAGGACAGTGTAATCGTAGTTGTGAACACTGCTGAACGCCAGGTCCAAACTCTCGTGTACCTCTTTCAAATGTGCAGCAGCTCAGGAAACAACAGCTGTTCTACAGACAGAAGTTTGCAACTTCAACAGCAGTTCTACAGCAGTTCTACAAATAGAAGTTCGCAACTTCTGGACCAGCAGTTCTAAGAGACCTTTCATGAAGAAAATTCAAGGTTATTTCAACTTCCATATGAAGAGCTACCAACACAGGCTTTGCAAACTATGTCAGCATCAACAGTAGGAAAATCCAGCAAAGCCCAGAGAACTAGTTGCGGACTCATCTTCTTTTTACAACAATAACACACAAAGTTCTCTACAGCTGAAGGAATGGATGATGTTCTTCACCACCATTCCCTCTCTTCACCGGTGGCAAGGTGCACTTTGTGTATTTTGACTTTTAATCAGGGTCCTTTTAGTTAGAGGGTACTAGGAAACATCTGTCCATAGCATACAGAGGATACTCCTAGAATAGAATTCCTTCCTGGATTATCTGGTTTTGGTATGGAATAATTGTGATGACTGAAGCAACCCTGTTTCATCTTGAGTTCCTTGTTCCTCAGTTGTCAAAACCAACAGAGTCTGGGAAGCTTGGTTGGCTTCTTCCTGTGGTGTTTTCTGCTTCTTGCTTCAGGTTGTGTTTGGTTTGGAAGACAGCCCTCGAAAACATAGGACTTCTGGTTCAGTGAAAGGGATGGACATTCCCTTTCCCACCTGAGGTCTGCCCATTTCTAAAACCCAATAATTCAGTTCTTCGTTTGGATTTTGATGGACAAGATCTTATCAAATGGGGAATTTCCTGGGGATTTTTTTTCCCCCCAACTCGAGTGGAGGCTCAATGCTCTCAACGAGCAGTGTGGTGAGTGCTGGTTGTTAACCACAAGGGTTAAGTGGCATGTCAGAACTTGGGCGGCAAGAAGCTGCCGCATGTGTGTGGTCTCCCCAGTTCACACTCAAGTGTTCTTAAAAAGACTCAAACAACCAAACCAGCAAACCAACACAAAAACCTTTTTGTGAGTCTTGAATTCCAGGTAAAGGCTTGATCTGCACCTAGTGTGAAATCACAGTGGTGCTTGGTAGAGAGTTCCTTTCACATCCCTGGGATTTTGTATACTCTGAATGCAAAATAACATGGGACCACCTGTGGACTTTCTTCAACTAAACATTGCACAAGTGTGAACAAGTGCATTCTGACAATAGCCTAAGCCAACAACACAGCCCAAGGCAGAGAGAGGGAAAGCCTCTTAGGGTAGAGTGACATCTACAGCCTTGTTTGTATGATGTAATCCCCTGCTGCCTTAAGACTGGCCTGAAGCTGAAAACTATAGTCCAGAGTTGGACTCTGCAAAACTTAGAATGGATATTAATATGTCTCAGATCAGACTCCCTCTTGAGTTCCAGCTAAAAGGGTAGCCACATCTTCTGCCAGGTATTGTGCAAACGTATAAGAAGAATCAGGCCCATTCCAAAGACCTTGCAGTGAGAACAGACCAACAGAAGGGAAATCATCTTAGCCTCAGTATTTGCCAACGGAAATAGGGAAGGTTAAGTGATGTGCTCAAGGTCATACAGGGATTTTTCTTGACACACAAGCAGACTGAACCCAGTCTTCTTATGTTCCACTGTTACACTCTAAACACTAAACTATTGCTTTTCCAGGAGTAACTGTCAGATTAAAAAGTAAAGCTTTTTTGCTTTGTTTTTATTCTTTTCCCTCCCTTTTATTCCCACATTTGATGTACAGGAAAGAACAAATTAGCTCATTTCAAAACAACTGGAATTTTCACCCCAACTTGAGCACATTTTTCCAGATTAAAAACCATTTGCTCAATATTTTTGTTTCTTAATCTGATTTTCTATGAACATGAGACTTTCTTCCTCCCATAACTGCCTGTGCCTATGAGGGCCAAACCACTGGAAAGGCTGTTCCTGAAGTATCTGGGGCATGTCCAGGACTGGGGAACACTGAAAAACTTGCAGACAACCTTGGCCTCTCACCTTTTCCTGGCATATCAAGGCAGTCTACAAAAAATACATTCCTGAAAAAAGATTTAGGTTGCATATGGGTGATAGAGAGACCTTTGAATAACCTCAGGACTTCAGTGGTTTTGAGAAAATGGAAGTCAACTCCAAACCCATTTCTTGTGTGGGGTTTGGTTTGGCAAAAACAAAGTCTGATTGATGGGGTTTGGCCAAACTGAGCCTCCACTTTTGTAGCCAATCTGTGCTTCAAGAGATCGTCAGTTCTTGGGTGTGCTTCCACACATTCAAATTTCCTCACTGCTTGGAACCTCCAGGAAAAACAGAAATAACCAGCAGGTCCTCCTGTGAGCACACAGAGTCAACATACAAAGTCAAGAGCCGTGCAGACTTTTCTAGTTGTGCTCAGTCATGGATATGAGATCAATAAATGCTGCACTAAATACAGAACTTGCTCTTACTTATTAGCACAGAAACAGACAGCACTGAAAGCCATCTTTATTCTTTTACCACCCTTAATCCTTTCTGAGACACTCTTTCCTTTTGGGAGGTGTGTAAGTGTTGGGCAGGATAGTGTTCATAAGAACTACTGTGTTGTGACTTCTTTGAAGAAGTATGCTCTGGACCTGTTCACCAGTACACACACCATATCCCAGATCCATGCAGACAGGCTTCTGCAGTTTCTAGTCTATTTGCTCAGTGCTTCTGTGCTGGGATTGGTAACCAAGGCATTAGCTGTCCTGACAAGTTGTTGTCAGTGTAGAAAACACTCGGCTTTTTCTGGTCTACATGAAGGATGTGTTGGTTGTAACCCACACGAGTCATTGTGTTGGATGCAATCTTTGCCCCTCATTCAAGTCATGCTAAAATACTGAAATAGTTTGAATTGCAAAAATGGCTCTGAAAAGCCCCAGATCTGATGTGAGGAGTGTTTGTTCTGGAGTAAACATTGACAAGGATGGTTGCGAGAAGATTTTTCAGAGGTCTCCATTGTGCTTAGGCAGGAGTCTGGAAGGATCAAGAAGGATTAGTTTTGTGGAAAGATCCTGTCAAGTTCTTGCTGTCCTGCTGGTCAGGCACAGCAGTATCTATGTGCCCCTAGAGTCTGTGCAGTCTCCAGCAATGCTGCTGTTGTAGGGCCCTTAACATGTACTGAAGATCTTACCCTGGTTTTTTGTTCGTTTGGGTTTTTTAATTTCTCCATCCATTCACCAGAAATCTCAGTCCCATTCAAAGTCTTCAAATTTCTTCTCTATTTGAAATGTATTTGAAATTTGCAAAATCTCAGCTTGCTACTGAAGTTATAAGTTTAGATTTTCACCATTCTGTTTGTAATTGCAAAGAAATGGAATCATGGAAAGCTGTTGAGCATGAGGTCTCAGAATTGGGCATCGTTTCTTACTTTCAAGTGCCATGAAGTGCTTAGCATTTCTATGAAAATGAACTTCCTGAAGTTTCTTTCATGGCAGTTCTTGACATCATTCTGGGTCTTCCTCTGATTATTTATCTGATGTTATTTTCTTGTGGTTGTTTTTAGTTTTTTTTGTTTTTTTCCTGGACTTGGGTTCTCTCACAGTTAATCTAGTTCTCCATGACAAAATAATCTTGTCTAGTTCTCCACGACAAAATAATCCTGTCTACCATTTCTTCCTTCTGACACAGCTCTCTGTGAAGTTTCTTCTTTCCTTCTTTCCATGTGCACTTTACTTGTAACCTTTCCATTGTTCCAAAACTCTTCTTCTGCTCTTTTGATCAGAATCACCTCCTGTTCATCCTCATATTTAAATTTAACTGTTCCTTGCTGCTTGCTGCTTCCAGACTGATGGATGCTTCTTAGCCAAGCTTAATAAACACCAATGAAGAAGTGTTCACAGCACAGTAGTAACAATTTGGTAGCAACTTCACAAACACAAGAATCCATAAGCATGGATTGGTTCCCTGGAGGACCGTAGCCCAGTACGAGTACTATCCCATGTGTGTATGCAGGAGGTTGTACACTGAGCCAGGCCACACTCTAGCCACAGCTGGGTGCTTCAGGTATCTGGAAAATTTGATTTTGAACTCTGTCCTGTGCTGAATTACTCTATCTCCTACTCCAGTTAGTTCCCTTACAGCATGTTCCCTTCAGACCTGTCCTCCCAGCTTCTGCCTTGTGCACTTAACTTTTCTCTTGTCTGTTGATCATTGATCATCTGCCCCATTGCCTCCCTCTGGAGGGTCACTGCTCACTGTGAAGCAAGAATCTCTTTCTTCTCAGTTCATGGTTGTGCTTCACCTGCTTGGACAGTCTCCACAAGAACACAGCCTGTTTCCACCTTTGGTTTTAAAGCCCACCTAGAAAAATGATATTTGGAGTTTTTTTTCTATTGTCTGCATATAAGCCTTGAAGTAAACATACAAGTGAGGACTGAAGATTATGGAAAAAAACCCCAACAAACCAAAAACCAAACCAAACAAACAAAAAGCAAAACCAAAACTCAAACTAGGATCAATGGATTCCCCAATTTCGATGAGATAAGCAGACATTGCTTTAAAGCAAATACACTATGTTAGCTGAAGCCCTGAAAGTAGCAGCCCTGGTCCATGTACAGAGTTCACAGGCGTCTGTTTCTTTTGTCAGATTCTGTTCTCTACCTCTTCCTAAGTTTGAAAGCTTTCAGAAGAGGATACTTGGAGGTTTTCCTCTTGCTAACTCATTTGCAGACATAAAGTCAGTGGGAGACACAGAGACCGACAAAAGGTAATAGCTAAATAAGTAACACGCAGAAATTCCCCACGCCTCCATACTGGCAAGGGAAGATGCAGCTGACAGGGATTAGCTGAGTGTGACCTTAGAGCTTGCATGCAAAGGCCTTTTCCCTTCTTTGAACCCTGAAATCTTTGGAGGTAATTAAGAAACCCAAAACTGATTTCAGCTCATCTATCCCTTTGTATTTTCTTGACTTTTCAAGTGTTGCTTTTGGGTTTTTTTCTGCTCCCAGGAGAGAAATCCTAAATGAAAACTAATAGTGTGAAGATCTTGTTGCTTCTTGCGCACCTGTAATGGCCTCACTAGGCTTCACGCTGCAACATTGTGTCACACGTGTGCAGGAAACAGGAAAAAGCATATCTTTATTTCTGCAGAGTGAGCTAGGTGATACCGGAGTCACACAGACCTGCAGAAAGAAAGAGGTAGGTTGGAAACCTCCCTTCAGCAGGGAGAAAGGATTCTGTTTCCATGTTGAACATTTTTCAGATATTTCTTTCCCAGGAGTGAACTGAGCCTCAGGAAAAGCTTAGTTCACTTCCCCATGTCAGCTGCAATCCTCTTGTGCACCTTCATCCACTTGAGCCTGGGGTAACTCAGTGCTTCTCCATTCTGTCACATGTATAGTTCAGGTCTTGTCCTCTCTAGGTAGAATGGGACAGTAAAAGTTATTAAATCCATGCACTCCAGAATCCAGCAAATACCTCTGTCTTCTCCAATTCCTGTACATCTTCCAGAAACAAGTGCTGCTTTAACCCTACCATTTCCTAGTAGCCTGGGCTGCACCTGCTAAAGCAGAGTCTTTGAGTCCATAAAATCCCTCTGTATATCGAGACAGCTATGCTTGAATGGTTATCTTTATTGCAGGCAATGGATGAAGAATAAAGTTTTGTTCTCTCTGCTCTGCTGAATGTAGGAGTCTTTCTGTCATCATGCCAAGCTTGGAGAAAAAAAATCCCTGAGTTCTGCATCTCAAGGGGACAAACTGTGTTTAGCTGGATATTTTTGGGTTCCAGAGGGAAAATGATCTCTTGTTTCTTATTTTGCTCAGTTGAAAATGAGAATAACACACCTTACCCATGTGGAATGGAGATACATGATTCCATAGGAGAGAGGAGGAGTTTCTACTTGTCAACTGTATAAATGCATAGATTCAAAAATATTTCCAGATATTCTAAGGAATGATTTTGAGGATACATGACTGGACAGATGATGGACTAGACAAATCTGTCAAGGGATGTCCTCTTTAACAGCTATCCATACTGTAGGCTTACGAAGTGTCTGAAATAGCCAATGATTCAGATATCTTATTGAGGACTTTGCATCTGTGATGTTCACAGGGAGTTGAAATTGCTTAGTCTTTCATATTGAGAAAATTCCCAGGGTCCCATCAGTCCCACACAGTTTTTGCAGTCTATAACTATAGACTTTAAATTTTGTGTGTTCTGGAATAATTATGAGGGAGCCCATAGCCTCATACTGCAGCACACATAATGTGTATGATGGGTTGAAAAAAAAAAAAAATCTTTGCTACCATTAGTGTTGTTAAGGTGATTCATTCCTTCCCTTGAATCATCCAGCCACTCTTAAAACTGTCTGGAGAGATGAGCTGTCAGATTTCCTCAGTGTAGAAATTTTTTTCTGGCTTGGAGTAGAGAAACCTGAAGCATCAAAGTGTCCACCTTAATAAATTCCAAGAGGGTTTAAAGCATAACCAGAATTTGGAAAAGCAATTACATGATTAGCAAGTTCTCAAGAATTATTTCATAATAATTCCCCCCTCCCCTCCCCCAGACTGGTTTCTGATTACATGGTTAAATTTAAACCTCCTTTTCCCAATACACCTAGTTGTATTGATTCTTTCAGTCTATGAAGTGTACTGACCCATTAGTCCAACCAAACTGCAGCTCAGAAAAACTGCTCTCGGCCTTGTTTGCTCCTTCTATGTGTTGCTAAATGCATCAGTGTGGTCAGTTATTTCCCCCTCTTTTGTATGTCAAATCTGTGGTAACTTTGAGCTGACATCTATTAATAGGGACCGGAAACAGCAACAAAAACAAAAGCTACATCATCACTGACCAGCACTTGTGGTAAGACAGTTGTGCTACTTTGAGGTGTAGCATTGCTGAGAGTTGGGAGATACACTGCTCTTGTTCTTTCTTCCTCCCTCATTGGGATCTGCAATTTTGTGTCTAGTGGCAAGGATATGTCCTTGACCATTCTCATGGGATGCTATAGCCTACTGTAAGGGAGGATTTCTGGACAAAGTGGCATTCTTGCTAGCAAACACGTGAAGGACTGAAGTTATCTCTCTGTGAAACTAGAAGTTGTGTGTGCTACATGTTTTGGGGAGAAACAGACTGGCTTGAACCTATTAGTTATCTGTTTTTCAATTGTGCAGGAAGCAGAACTAGTCCTACGGCTACAATAATGCTATCGCTCATGTAATAAACAAGGAGAGGTTTGTAGAGAGAGGTGACATGGTAAGAAGCAAAGAGAAGTAATTTCTTGGGCCTGAATCTGAAGAAAAGCATCCCATCTAAAAAAGATGGGGAAAATTTGTTTTGCTCCATTTCTGTGTCACAGAGACCCATAGCATGTGCTTCAGCTACAGTGTACAGAAAACTGTGACATAAACCTAGCATCTCCTTTTTTCTGTGATTTTTAGGATGAAGCAGGGTTAGGAATTTGATATCCAAAGCTTATCTTTTGAAGATGTTTTGTGGAATGCCTTTGAAGATCAAGAGTAAGAAGTCAAACACAGAGTGGTTGTATTATAAGAAATCTTCTCCCACTGGTTGTTTCTGTCTTTCATAGAATGGCTCCACGGAAATGCTGTGGAGCACAGTGGCTCATTGGTTTTACCCACATACCTTTCACAAGGGCATTTGGTGTTTTGGATAGAATAGATCACATTCTGGAATGAGTACATGTAGGATGCAAAGCTTTGATGGTTTCTTTTGGATGGGAATGGGTCTCTTATTCTATGGAGTATGTACATGTGTCAGCAAGTTTTAAATCTATTGCTCTGGCATGGCCCCAGTCCTTTTGAGATATGTTTGTCATAGGAAATTTTGCTTCTAATGAAGTATCTAGTGAGGCAATGGCAATTTGGAAAGTTCAAAGGGAAACTTTGAGGACAATTTCTCACGAATGATCATCTGTTAACAGAGGTTGTAGTTTTGTGATGTTCTGGTCAGATTCCAATTTAGCATGAAATATGACAGCTAAGGTTGCTGTTAATAGGGGCTTTCTTTTTATACTATGATCTGCTTATATATCTTCTTCAGGAGGCTCATTTACATCTGTGATCTCTGTCTCTGGAGGAGTAGCCTTGTTTGCTGAATGTTTTGGGGCTAGTACTGAGATTATCAAGAATATTCTCTTTGCTGCCAATCTGATAGTGTCTGGAGGTTTGGCTGCATATTACACACTTCAGGGAATGTTTTGGATGGTTGCTATGTTTCTGGAGGCAGGTGTGCTGGTCTTTGTTTTTTTCTATCTATAAGGTTATTTTTAGGCTACTATTTTCAAGGCAGGCTTGTGTCTGGGAAGTATCCAGAGACAGCTAGATGTTTTTTGACCTAAGAATGGGTGTCAGCAACACCAGAAATGCAACTAAGACGAAAGGTGTTATTGAACATTTGCAAACCACAGTTCTTCTGAAAGCACAGATCCAGGCCCAAGATACCAGTTTCACCCCACACGTAACAAGAAATGCTCCCCTCAGAAAGGTTTCAGTCACCAGCTTCTCTGTCCACAAGGCTGTACTTGTGCAACAACAACAACAAAGGGGCCTTGAAATTTATTTTTCAGACAGTAATGAATGAAAATTTAGCAGTATGTCAGTTCTGGTAAGAAAGCCACCTTGTGTTGAGTGCACCTGTCATGCTCTACAGACCTGCAATACACAGCCAAACCACCCCCTCTGGTAGGCAATAGTTCCAAGGAAAGTCATAAATATCACTCAGGTATAGCCTGTGTGGAAAACGCAGCTGTGGACAGCTCCAGAGAGATTGGATCAATAGCATAGCTAGTCAAGAAGGGTGGAGGAGAGGGAAAAGCTGGCAAATATCTGCCTTTGGTTTGGTTTCTGTCTGGTGTTATGAATTTGTACTTGTCTAAACGGTCTGCCCGCCTCTGGGCAATAGCTCTCAATGCTGCATTTTCATGCAATATGCGGTTAGGAAATCGCAGTAATCACAGTACCGAATGCCCAGCACTTCACCCGCAGGGAAAGCAAGCAAATGTATTTATGTGAGAGTTGCATGGAACTGACAGGCAAGGCAGAAATTGCAAACCACTGTTTGGAAACTTCTTTTCTGCTCTGTAGGCACTGAAATGATCCATTGTGCTAAATAAGAGATTTGTCTTCTTTTGTGTTCTTAAAGAAAACATTTAGAAGTGCAACAGGTTCTGCCAGAAGCATGAGTCTGGATCTCAACCTTTCTTAAATGAACTCAAATCAGTTCCAGAAGTTTACTCTCAAGAGAAAATTAATGTGAAATAGAAGCATCATACCTGACAATTGAAGATACATCTGAGCAGTTTTAGCAATGTCATGGTGCCTTTCATTTCTCCTGGTGGCTGTGCTCATGGACAACTCGCATCTGGAACATGGTGACTGGCACCACTCAACAGCGACAAAGAACTCATATTTTAAATTCCCTCTCTAATTTTATTCTTCTACAAGTGGTTCTAGAGCTTAGACCTGGCACTGAACATTAGACATTTGTACAAAGTAAAATTACTCACAGATTTTTTTTTTTCTCTCCTGCTGAAAGTAAAGTTAGACTGCTCTTGATTTTATTGGTGGTTGCGGTGCTAGAAGCAAAAGATATTTCTGTAAAGATCACTAAATTTGAAACAACCATATGGGTGAGGTTGTTTAGAGTGGAGAGCTATGTATCTTTGTGAATGAGATTAAAAAAGGACACTCTGGATGAACATCCTGCACTGAAAAATCCTTTCCTGTTTTAGTAACAGCTCTGAAAGAGCAATAAGGAAGCAATTTAAAGCACCTATTGCATTTGTATTGGCTTCTCACAAGATGGGTGTTTTCTTCTTATCTCACTTGCTCCAGAGGATTGAACTAGGACACTGTGTGGTAGATTGCATTTCTAATACACAGGGAAACCTAAAGGAATGTGATATGTACACTAACACCTTGCTTACTCTATCACACCAGACTGCTGGAAGCTGTTTCCTGGATATGATGTACAAAGAGATCACAGGAAAGGAATGGATGTGGCATCTTCTGTTTACAGAGTCAAGAACAGAGGGAACGTGAACTACTTCAAACCTCAGTATTGACAAATGAAAAACAATCATGAAAATTAAGTCTTGGAGGCATTAGCTATCTAATCCACCACAGTGGCCATGAGGTTTCAACAACTCATGTTAGAGATATGGCTGTGAGGATATTCAGAAAGTAAATTTCCTCCAAGTGAAAAGGAAGATTTTCACATTGTCCTATTTTTGTTCAGTGCAAAGGTGTGTGTGGAGCTGGTAGACAGGCTCACTTGTGTCCTGAGGATCTCAGAAGGTGGAGCAAGACTTCCCTCATCTAAGCAAGGAAATTATCTTTGCACCTCCATGAGTGTGCTGATTTGAGGCTAATTGGTATATTTTAATGGAGAAAACTAGATTGTAGGCTTGAGAAGAAAACCATGGTGATGTCTGCTTCACTCATAGGTTTGCTGAGATGTATAAGGTTAAGAAAACAAACATAGATAAGACACTCTCTCAGGCTCAGAGAGTCGTGGTCTGTCTAGCTTTTTGCCTTCTCCTCTCTGCTGAATAATCTAACTAACCACTCTACTTCTAACCCCCCTGGCTGATCCTCCAAACTCACCTTGAGCATAAGCCAAACCTTGGGGTAACAGAGGGGTGGGGAGAAGGTGGAAGTGTGGTTGGGAGCCCCTCCTGGGGACTCAATTCTGGGAGGAGTGTTGTGTTTCTGTATTACCTTTAACTTGTCCATTCCTATATATAGTGTATATATCCGCTTGTATATTGTGCTGAGCTTCATTTCTTAACTTCCATCCGGCTGAGTCTAGTCTGGGTGATTTTACAAAGGAGGGGGGAGTGAGGAATTCCCAAACCATCACAATGAGAAGCAATCTCTAACCTGGTGGTTCCATTGTTTACCTCTCACACAAAAGGTGGGTCTCCACCATGGACAAGACAGAGCTAATGAAAGTGATTCCTCTACTGTCTGCTCTGGGCAGGAAAATACTGGCTCATGGACAGGACTGTGACCACCCCAGCTGCAGGAGACAAAAGAGCAGAAGGAAACACTAAGGTTGAGCTTGGAGCTGTCTTAGAAAAGCAAAGACAGGTATACCTGTGAGTGTAGCAGAAGTGGCCACTGCACATAAAGTACTGCACTGCTGCAGCTGCCAGTAGGCAGTGGAGAAATGGTATGCAGCTCATTCATGAGAAGATGATAAAGTACCATGCCATTCCCAAAGGTAAAAACAGAAGGAAAGGCTGCAGTACTCCAGATGTAAATTATCACCTTGTTGGTTCTAGAAACTGGAAATCAGTTTCAGAATGATCATCTGTAAACTTTGAGTTGTTCTAGGAGAAGTTTTCCTTTGTTTTGTCAGAAATTTTAGTTAATCCAGTGTCCAGTATTGTTTTCACAAGGCTGTAGATTATATGACATCTTTCTACTTTTTAGTGCAGTTCCATGTAATCTCCTTGGGACAAAATGGTCTGAGAAAGAATTTTGAATTATTTTTTCACACTTGTGTCCTTTTTTGTTTGTTGTTGAGGACAACACATGCACAGAAATCTAACTCTGTGGTGCTGATCTTCCACACGTCACTACCTCCTTCTCATGTCATAGTAATTCCATCCTTCTTCACCCTCTGTTTGACTTCTGTCTTGAATTGCTGGAGGCCATAAAAGTGTAGAGGAGATAATCTGTGTTACAAAAATGACTGTTGTAACTAGCATTGCTTTGTTAACTTTCTGATAGTCTCAGCAGAGACAATCACAGGAAGTCATTGCCTTTGCAAAATGGCTCCTCCAGGTCGAATTAGATGTGTATTATAAGGCAGAATTACGGAGAATTTTCATGTTTCTGCTATATCAGAAGAGTAAAGGCATTGAGGAGTTAGGCAACATGTAATAATGTTATTTGGCCAGGCATAGAAAAAAATCACAAATCCTACATTCAAATCAGATCTATGAGAAACTGCCTTCTCTGCTGCGTTTGCCCTAAAAGTATAGAGTGCTTGGATGGTACACAAATATATCCTATGTCTCTCCCTTCTACAAAAACTACTTGGATGAATCCCAACCTCAAATGTAACTGCTCAGCACCAGAGACCATTATCAACTTCAGATGTATGAGATCATTCTGCCCTTTTACCTTCAGACTGCTCTGTCTCCTTGTTCTTTCCTGGCAATTGTTTGTTTCTAAACCAGCAACCAAGATATTAGAAACAAATGGTATGCAAAAGGTGACCTTTGAAAATTATGAACCTTTACAAAATGAATGCCTCCAGTTCTGTTCTGACAGGGTATTTAACCTCCAACGTGTTTACAGACTGTATTGTCACTCTCTAGCACAAAAGTTGACAGAAGTGACAGGAAGCATTCCTTGGGGTCATGCACTTTGCAGCAGCAAATACCTCATGGCTGAAACAAAATCAAAATAAATCCTAAACACATCTCTGGAACTTTTATTCCTGCAACATATTGACTAAGAAAGCGAAGCAGCTGGGACTGCAACATTCTGTAACAGTGGGTGTGCTGCAGCCTCTGAACTCACCCAAAATCAGTAGGGGATGGGTTTTTAAGGTCAGTGCCACTGAAGGGAGTACTGTCAACTCTTGTAAAATCTGTGGATAACTAGAGATCAGCCAACTGATGTGCGTGAGCATGAGATGCATTCATTGCTCTTTTCAGTGAAGTGAATGTCTCTGTTCCACCTGTAATATTTTGTAAGCTATGGTGATCAACAGACCTCTTCAGCTCATGGCCTTCACCATCTCGGTTGCAGAAAGAAGGTAGAAAAATATCAGGCTAAGTTTGTTTAATCTTTTTGCAAAGAAGTTTTTGCTCTGTGATGTCTCTGCTTCTCCTCCCTGAGGCAGTAAGCAGGCACTTTGTAGTGGTCATAAATACAGTATATTGCTTTTAGGGGCAAAGTCGCTCCTCCTCATTCTCTGTTGCCTGTGATAGAAATCAGATAAATCAACTCATAATACTTGTTTAATCTTTGTTCCTCACCATCTAGAGGGATGCAAAAAATGAGTGAGAGAATGATTTTTTAATTTTCGAGATTTATTGGTCCTACAAAGTCATGACACAGGTTAAAATTCTGAAGAAATGCCTGTTCATGCAGTACATTCTGATAAAGTATATCTTAAAAGCACAGTGTTTTATTTTACCAATAACCCCTTCACAATGATTGAAAAGATATATTTTGCAATCACTGTTTGTTGCAAAAGAGTGTCAGAACTAGAAGCATTTGATTTTCATGGTTTTTCTTTCTGTAGTTGTCAGGATGCAGACATACCTTCGAGCTGATTATCAACAAAACACTTCAGCATTCGTGCCCCGGAAGGGCAAAATATAAAGAAACCCAGCACCCCTCCTCAGCCACCTTTTATGCTGAGTGAGCTGAGTATCAGGCATTTGGGCATGTTTTAATATTTTTCAGAGGAACAGTTGACTCAGAAAACATAGCTAGTTTTCTTGCCCCTTTGATATGTGGACTGACCAAGAAGAACAGTTAGACTGGGTTAAGTCTTTAGAGGATGTAACTCAGGCTGGTAGCATTGGTTTGAATGGAGCAATACTAAGCTGGAGTTAATTCCTTAGGATGTAAAAACTCCACAGAGAGCCCTCAATATCCATTTTTAATTTAGCCCATATCGTAATGACATGAAGTTACCACTTGATGGCTCTTTATTAGTTTAGATGGATAAAACTATTTAACGGATCCCAACCAGGCCCTCGCAGATGCAGGCAGAGCTTATCTGCAGATTCACCAGAAGCAAAAGGACTGGGAAGCTGTGAGAACAGAGAAATTCAAAAGATACATTTCTCCTCACCCTTACCAGACCAGAACACTGTGATGCAATCTGTCACTGCTTTCACTGTCCCAAATTTTTCAGTATTAAATCTAGATGCAAACCAAACTAGCAACAACAACAGACATTTGATATCTTCTCCACTCATGTACACCAAATTCCAAAGGTGGGGAAGGAGTGAGAGGGAAAAAAAAGATCATTATAAATAAATACCCCTATGAAGAAATTACAATATCAAAATGCAATTCCCTTGTTCATGTTTTTCTTAGAAAGCAGTTCGGTTCCATCTGGCTGTGGGTCTGCAGCCAACACTTGCTTCACAAGAACTGAAACATCCAAATAATAACAATAAATAGCTAATTAAAATAACATAATAGGTAGCTCCTCTACTCATTTCTAGAGCAGAAACAGAAGACAGGACTCTCAAAGCTGAAATTGCTTCAAGCCACTTTTGCATCCCCATGCAAACACAAATCTTGCACAAGACTGGTGGGGTTTCAAAGAGAGCCATGTTACACATGCATTCAAGAGAGATGGAGATGAAAGGACAGGACTAGTCAAATGACACAGAACAACCAGAGTTTTGTTCTCAACAACGGGTCACTGAAGCAGCATAGATGGGGAGATACATGTTTGTTCTGGTGATGATTATTTATTTATTTTAATCACTAGCCACCTCTGAACAATGGGAAGCCATTCAGTTGCAGGCTGGGAAACATCAACAAGCTCCCCCCAAAGTAGTGTTTTTGTCATTGGCAAAGGCTCCAAATACTATTTTCTCTGTAAAAGAAAAAGAAGAAGAGGTGGAAAAGAAAAGGAGGGTTTATCTTATTTCTAGCAGCTATCTTGATATTCCATATTGCTGAAGAAACATGAAGCTCACACAGAGCCAGCCACTGCTTCTACATCTCAGAAATACACTCTGGCCATGGCTGTCAACAATGACTAGGGATTGTAATTGTCTCTGGTTGATGGATGCTGACATGAAACTCTAAATTTTCTTGCTACACATGCTGTGCTGAGATACATGTTTTTGCTTTGTGCTTTCAGAGAAAAAAAACCCATACCATAAGCCATTGGAGCCACTGTTTCAACAGAACTTGGAGTTTTGCCCCAAAGCTTTCTGAGTAATCTTTCCTCATTCTCATTTCAGTCAGGCTTAATGGGAACTCTTTCCATTGCGAATGTAGGACCATGGTCAAAGCAAAAACTGACACACAGCTTAGTGGGGAAAGAGGTTTGAGTGACTTCTGGCGATAATTCTGGTGATAGCCATGGGGTAACATGGAATTTCTTAAGTATCACATACTACTGATGCCATAGTGAAGTACTTCTTCTCCTGAAAAGCTTCCCACTTCCCTTCTCCAGTCCTCCCAAAAGCCGGCAGAGACAGACATTGAAGAAAATGGCAGAGAGTCAGATTAGGCAAGAGAGATAGATTGGTTCTCCTTCTGAGTGATGCACAAAAGAGATCTGGTGTCATGAAAGGAAGCCACCTCAGGCTTACCTACAGAAAAAAATCAGGATTAGAAGGTGAACTTCATCTTGGGTGATCAGGGAGGATGGTGAAATGGGAAATGGGATCATATATGACATTACTAAGTTATGTGTCCTTAGTCTTTGGCCAGGTTGTTTGGACAGCAAATAACGTGTTATCACAAGCACAACCTCTAGTGAAATGCAGTCCAAAGTTAGTCCATTTTCTTGAAGGACTTGGGGAAACAAAAGGAAATGAGAGTAATAGAGTATTATGTCTCAGATTTTAAACAGCCTGTGAAGACAAGCAGCAAAGGCTATATGGCTAGATGCATGTTTTCACATATCTCTGGGAGTTTAACTTAATATCTAGAGCCAGGGTGAACTGAAAATCTGGGCATTGTGTCTTTTGCTTCAGCAGAAGAAAAACAACGTTGTTTAACATCTTCCTCTTGACACTAACAATGTGCTATATCAGTATTGGCTAATTAAGAGATTTCTGAGAGTGTGCTTCATCAGTTTTATTTTTTTGGGTCAGCCTAGATTTAACACCACCCAACTCTCACTTCCAAATCCATAAAATATCCCCGTCAACCCCTGCTAGATCTGTCATCAGTAAGGATAGTTTAAGGAGCCGTTCTGAATGCAGCAGATAAACACATAATCAGCTGATGATAAGGAGGGTGGGATCCCAAACCGTCACTATTTATCAGTGCAGCAAGACCAGCTAAGGCTCCCCAGCTGCCAAGTACTGCAACATCAGGACAGCCTTGTGCCTTTGAACGTGTCCCTGTTAACAGCAAACCTCACCTGAACTTGGGGAAGAAAAAGAAAAACCTATAGCTGCCTTAACACAGACAGAGCATGAACTTTCAAAGCAGATGAGCTCTAACTTTCCTTCGTTCAAGAAAATATATTTTAATTATTTTTTTTAAGAAAATAAACAACAACAAAGAAAAAGAAGTGGAACTTTTTAAATGGGAAAAAGAACGCCTTGGATGTGGGATTTCTGATAGATTTCCAACAAGATAAAAACATGACAAATTTTCACCATCTCTGCATGCAACCTATGGGGAGTATTCCTCAGGGGGTTGGAGGAGGGAGAAGAAAGAGTGAGAGAGAACACAGTATTTCCATCTGAAAATAATTTAAAGGGAGATATTTATCCCTCTGGGTAGAACAGATTCATAACTAAAGCAATGTGCCTGGCCAGTGAGACCCTATGAACAGGGAAAGAAGATTCTCTCCACTTCAAGAGGCAAAGCACAGTCTGAAAAGACCGAAGAGTGTTTCTACAAGCACCCCATTAACTGTGATGCAAGTATTTTTGATTTGGGCATATTCTTGATTTCTTCTCCCAAAGCAAAGACATAGCCAGGAGGTATGAGGAAAGAAACTGAATGGTTTGGAAGCTGCCTGCAGCCTAGGCACTGAAAAAATTGTTGCTTTCTGACACTGGCATGTAGCCGTGAGGAAGCATGAGGAAAAGCAGAGGTATGGCCTTTAGAGCAATAGCATATCCACTGCTACAGAAGCAATGCTACAGGAAAAAGGCAGGCAACATTCATCACTGGGTTTCCTTTCTATTTTTTTCCCCTGCTGCTCCAATCATGCTTAGAAGGCAAGCAGGATCGAGATGCTAGGTGGGTTGTCTGTGATGCCTTTCTCTTCACCCATTTTCTGTGGTGTTTGGGCATTATACGCTCTGTGGCCAGAGATCAGCTTTTCCAGCTGTGCTGATACAACACTGACCATTAGAATTCAAGGTCTGGGACCTGTAGATGTTACCTCAGTGAAAACTATGTAGAAACACAGTAAAAAGACAGTTTTGTGTTTCCAGAAATGAAGTGTTTCCATTCCACTTAGTATAGACCCTGAATTTCTTCAAGAACTTTGAACACAGTGGTTTTTTTTCCCAGAAGCTTCAGTAACTTGATAGAGTTTCTCATTTATGAGTCAGTCCTTTGCTCCTCACTAATGTGCCCAATTGGTACACCTCAGACTCTTTCCTCACTTTGGTGGAAGATACAAACGTAAGGGACCACAGGTAGAGAATTCTGGAAGAACTATTTGAGATAGAGGGCAAGGTGGTTTTGGCCCCTTCTCCAGCATGAAACATTTGCTCCAGGAAGGGAAGGGCCATGTCAAAGAGCTAAGAAAAAAGTCAGTTTCATTGGAACACAGACAAAGCTTCCTGTCCACTTGTTCCTAAATCCCTACATCACAGAGAAATGGTTGATACTTATTTATTTAAAAAAAAAAAAAAAGTTTTGTCTTACTTTCCTTCTCCTTATAACACACACATTGCAATGACTCTTTGATTTCAACAAATAAGTAAACTATTTTATCATGCACACACCTTCAGCTCCTGAGGAAACACTTTTGCAGAAGATGGGGAAGTCCATGGAGTGGTTAGAACTGGTAACGTTCGTTTGAATGGAGGTTCTGAGGTTTGCAAGTAAGCACAAGTATTTCCTCAGGTCATACAAGGAAAATTCCTTCCACATAAAACAACAGATTGCTATATTCAGGTCTTGGGACAGCCACAAGCCAACCAGAGCTTATATACCTGCCTTCTCAGAAGGTTATACTGCTTCTGGTCTAAAGCCAGTCCATGGTTCCTACTTAAAGCTCAGCCAAAATGGTCTTGTGCCTGTCTGCAAAGTACCATGTAGCCATATCCACAATAACAGGCTTTGGAAAATAAAACCTGAGCACTGATCTTCAGGGCTTTGAAGAAATGGCTTTGAATGCCAGGACCACTCTTGCTTAACAGATTTCAGCCTAATCTGATTTATTTATTGTTTAACCTGCCATGTGCCTGCAAACCAGCTGGAAGCACAGCCGGCTAATTACTGGGCTCTGCCAGCATAGGCTGCCTTTGATTGCTTAAGACAAGATGCCTGTAAGATGGACAAGATTTAAGGCACACAGTTATTGTCTATGATCCCCTTTTAGATCCTAATGAGCTCTGAGAGGCTGAGATGTTCTGTTTGAGAGGCAGCAGGGATCTGGCTCCATCAGGGCAAGGGCTGCATATGGAAGTTATTTCATCTTGGTCTTTCCCTGCCTTTCTCTCCATTCCCTCTCTCAAACATCTGTGAGGTGGAATGTGTTTAAAACCACAATCCTGATAATGCCTGTAGATATTCTTTTTCTCTGTTTGCGTCTTCCGGGGGGCATCTGTGCTAACGTATTTCCCACTTTTGCTCTAGACAAATGAGACGTCACTGTTTTTTTTCAAAAGCTGTGTGAAATAGTGGAGATTATTCCTTGCTCTGAACAAGTCCACAGGATGAAATTCCCCTTTGTAAAAAAGACCGTTAGCTCCAGGAAGCAAGCTTATCCTCAACAGAAACAAAGTGTACTGAGGATTATCCTAGTCTCCATATTTCATACTTAGTTTAGAAGTAAAATTGCTAAGTGAGCTCACTCTCCATTCTACCCTGTTCATGGACTGGTCCTTCCATTTTCTGCATGCACTCCTTTTCTGACCCAAAGAGATAAGGGTATGACAAGATCTAACAAAATCAGCAACTGAGTAAGCTAAAGAAGCAACTTTCTTATCAGCCAGTGTTTGAACTCTAACCCTTGGAGGAGGATAAATATAATTAAATATATATTGCTTCATTAAATATACATTGCTTTAGGAGCTGTAGTGGTCCCAAATGTTTAAAGTTCATAAGTTCATGTTAACGTACACTACTGAGAAGACAAAGGTCTGGGCCAGAAAATGAGAAAGTACTAAGTCACTACACTACATTAAAAAAAAAAAAAAAAAAAAAAAAAAAGATTTGCNAAGAGATCATCTCAATAATTTCAAGTCCTTATATTGTCCTGGAAAGGGTAGAGGAAGCAGAAGGAGGGGAAGGGCAGGAAGCAGCCTCTTTACTCCACAAGAGTTCCTGGGGTCTGGAGTCTGAGTGTCTTTGGGGGACTGGGAGAAACGGGAAAATAAAATAAAAACATGTTCAAAATGCCAAAAATGATAGGAAATGGTTATCAACTTGAAAAGTTCCTCCAAAGGTTATTAATAGCTGACAGCAAGGAAATTATGACTCATTGGGCAGATGAGTATGTCCCGGTCCCTAAAATGTGAATTGGTTCATAGGCACTTAACCCTGACTGTTCTATCATAACATCTACAGGGAAAGGATATCACTAAAGTATCACCACACATACGTAAATGCATCTCTGACTTGCGAAGCACTTAAACCCATGTATAGGCCCTGTTACTTTTTATGAGCTGCAAGAACGCAAAAGTGTGCTAAATGTGGACAAAATTCAGACTGGATTTTGACAGCATTGCAAAAAAAAAAATTTTTTTCAAATATTTAAAGTTTTTGGCATATAAATAGCTAGCTGGTGGAGATTCTGTCTTGGACCGTAAGATAAATGATCCTACAATTTCTTCTCACCACTTGAATAACAGGCATTCTTATTTTTCTGGCATGTGCAGGGAAACAGAGGAAAAAAAACATTACAGGCCACTCTTCCAAACTCTAGTTGCAGAGATGTGCAGTCCATTGGCAACAAAGGCATATTGCTCAGGAGCGTACATGTGGGTTTAACCAGTGATCCACAGGTACACGAGTAGTAGATTTTTTACCCTAACAGACATGCCCTAAAAATATCCAAGAAAGTTTGGGGCCTGAGAGAAAGCTAACAGTGACATGGACAGAGGAATCGAGTGCACCCTCAGCAGTTTTGCAGATGACACCAAGCTGTGTGGCACAGTCGACTTGCTAGAGGGCAGGGATGGCATCCAGAGGGACCTGGACAGGCTGGAGAGGTGGGCCCAGGCCAACCTCATGAAATTCAATAAGGCCAAGTGTAAGGTCCTGCACCTGGGTAGGCACAATCCCAAGCAGAAATACAGGCTGGGTGGCGAATGGCTGGAGAGCAGCCCTGAGGAAAAGGACCTTGGAGTCTGGGTTGATGAAAAGCTGAACATGAGTCTGCAGCGTGCACATGCAGCCCAGACAGCCAACCGAGTCCTAGGCTGCATCAAGAGAAGCGTGGCCAGCAGGGCAAGGGAGGTGATTCTACCACTTTACTCTGCTCTCATCAGACCCCACCTGGAGTACTGTGTGCAGTTCTGGAACCCTCAGCACAGGAAGGACATGGAAGTGTTGGAGCGGGTCCAGAGGAGGGCCACAAAGATGATCAGAGGGCTGGAGCAGCTCTCCTATGAGGACAGGCTGAGAGAGTTGGGGCTCTTCAGCCTGGAGAAGAGAAGGCTTCGAGGGGACCTGATAGTAGCCTTCCAGTATCTGAAGGGGGCCTACAGGAAGGCTGGGGAAGGATTATTTACAAGGTCCTGCAATGACAGGACAAGGGGCAATGGGCTTAAACTGGCAGAGGGGAGATTTAGACTAGATGTTAGGAGGAAGTTCTTTACAGTAAGGGTGGTGAGGCACTGGAACAGGTTGCCCAGGGAGGTTGTGGATGCTCCCTCCCTGGATGTGTTCAAGGCCAGATTGGATGAGGCCTTGAGTAACCTGTACTAGTGGGAGGTGTCCCTGCCTATGGCAGGGGGTTGGAACTAGATGATCCTTGAGGTCCCTTCCAACCTTACCATTCTATGATTCTATGATTCTAAACTAGAGGAATGGCCAAATGTACAAACATGTTGCAACAGAGCGTGAGAACAACCAGTCAGATCCAGAGTCCCACTACCCACTGCTGCACGTAAGCAGTGTAAATAAAAATCCATGTGCCAATTGTTAAGCCAGGTAGAGGCCAGGAATAGTGCAACACTGGAACTGAGTTTTAAAGATCAAGTAAGCAAGTAAACAGTGAGTGATTGAGTGGAGTGGGCCAAGAACTCTTGAATTTTGGGCAAATGTATAAAGCTAAAAATTATAGAATCATAGAATCATAGAATGGTAAGGCTGGAAGGGACCTCAAGGATCATCTAGTTCCAACCCCCTGCCATAGGCAGGGACACCTCCCACTAGTACAGGTTACTCAAGGCCTCATCCAATCTGGCCTTGAACACATCCAGGGAGGGAGCATCCACAACCTCCCTGGGCAACCTGTTCCAGTGCCTCACCACCCTTACTGTAAAGAACTTCCTCCTAACATCTAGTCTAAATCTCCCCTCTGCCAGTTTAAGCCCATTGCCCCTTGTCCTGTCATTGCAGGACCTATCTTTCCTCTCATTTGGAGTGGTTATTTCCCTCCACTTCCAGTAGCTTTTCTGTATGATATCTGACTGCAGCATGGTTGATAACGTACCTACCACAAAACTATGGCTATGAAAACAAAAGTCTTTCTGCATATTAACCTGCCTAAAATATTCTTTTGACATAGAAACGATTGTATTTTTCTAATCACCTAGCCAAATTTCAGTGATATCACTGCCCTTTCCCCTGTACTGCTTCCTCTGGTAGGTGTTTGTCTACCTGGCACGTGAAACCTCCAACAGAAGAGGTACCTCAAACCCCTAAGTACTCTGAGATGTTTGATGTCCTGCCTCTTTTAAGTTTTCCTAACGTCTAGCTTATATCTCCTCTGTAGTGATGTGAGCTTCTGACTGCTCCTTTCACTAATGAACACAAAGAACACATTGCAGCATTCCTCTGACACTGCATTCTCACCTTCTCCATATCTGGAGCTGGTTTTTCCCTCTTCTCTCGTGCTATATAGCACCATAAGCTTAAAAACACATGGATTATTTGTATGTGTGTGTGTGTGGTGTCTTATACAATAGAAAACCATTCTGATTGGGCTGCTAATAAATCTTTTCCGTCTCTTAACGCTATGGCTTTCTATTTTTGCATTGGAACGGAACATAATATTCTGAGTTCTTCCGCACAACAATATGTCGGGCAATTGGTAACAATACATCGGGCTTTTGGGTGGGAGATCCTCTTCTGCGGCATCTGTGTGAAGGATCATCAAACATTTTTATGACTTGAATGAAATATTTGCAAAGTGGCTTCTGCAAATGTGACTGATTATCTAGTTTCATTCTATTTTTTGTTTTCATTGGATTATGCAAATCACTAGGTACTATGTCTACCCTGCATTTGATCATTTCAAAGCCCTGATTGAAGAATTTGTGTACCAGAGTAAATTCTTGGTTCCTTTGTTGTAAACAAAATTGCATTTACTCATATGTCAATGAATAGGAACATAAAAGGTGTTAGGAATAAAGAAGGATTTTTCTGCATACCTTTCATGAATGTGCAAGTATATTTATTTATTACAAGCACTCATCATGAGCAAAGGGAAAATTTTGTTCATTTTTTTTTCATTCAGCATGCATTTCGTGAAATGTATTACACAGATATTTAGAATATATCAGACAATATGGAACATATTACAGCCTATAGCAGCTGCCCTGATATTTCAAATATATTACATGGAATGACATAAAATATTTTCAACATATTCTTATAATTTTAACATATATGGTGTGGTGTCCCATATTTTAAGCTGCAGAACAATGGGCCAATTCTTTTTTCCGCCTTCTTCTTTCAAAAATTGCATTTTATATATTGTCAGATATATTTCTACCATGTGTGCAATAAATTATATGAAACACGTAACACACATATGGAAAAGGTATGACTTTTTTGATGGGAAGGGAGGTTGTAGATTGCTTAGCAAGGAACTGAAATCCTTTGTGCATTGTTTAAGTAGTGGTCGGTATCTCTGCTCTGGTCCTCAGGCAACGAGGTTTGTAAAACAAATATTTGTGATTTCCAGCAACTGAGTCATTTTCTGAAGTTAAGATGATAGCAGAGTCAGTCACAAATATCTGCAGCCTGGAATGAGCAGCATGGAAAAGTCATGAACACATGGTCCTCTTCTGCATTGGGTCCTGGAAAGATGTATGACTGGAAACAGCTAGTCTCAATTAGCTGACTGCAACCAGTGATGGCAAGGTTACCTATGGTCTAACACAACTCAGGTTCTGAGATGGTTTGTGCTGCATCCTTGCTTTCTCCCTGAAGGGGATGGGGAAGTCGGAGCAATTTAGTTAAGCTAGCTGAGCCTTAGAGAAGCCAATACCTATTTAGAGGCAGTAATCAGAGTTTCAGCCTGTCAGGTTTGTGCACTGGGAGTTGTAATGTGCAGATACCTTAGGAAAATATGTTTAAGTGAATCACAAGCACAGTTTTTCTTTCCTAATGGATTTCAGATGCCTATTGGTCATATTTTCAGAAAATACGTTACAATCTGGACTGGTCTGGAGGTAATCTGGTCAAAGTAGCTGTTCTTGTCTGCTCTCTGTCCTGTGCAATACTGTGCTGCTGTCGAACGAGTCCTTCCTCTTGTGTACTGGTTTTGGTGGGTAGCATTCATCTCTCTCTGTTCTGCAGCTGGTCAGATCTGAACAAAGTACCCAAACTGAAGCAAGATGAGATCCAAGCCTTGAATACTAACATAGATGATGCTTTCACTTGTGACTTTGAGAGGGAAAGTCAGTCAGTCAATAATGCACCTTTTCTGTGC
Source organism: Eubucco bourcierii (assembly GCA_013396675.1). Classification (NCBI taxonomy): domain Eukaryota; kingdom Metazoa; phylum Chordata; class Aves; order Piciformes; family Ramphastidae; genus Eubucco; species Eubucco bourcierii. Next base: position 82,127 of record VWZE01018313.1, read on the forward strand.
CCTGCTGGTTATATCTTCTCTCACTGCCTGCAGATGGTTGTCTGAAAGGTTCCCATCTTACCACTAGAAATACAGAGGGCTCAAAACTTGTGCCACTGAGAGAGTTTTCAGTCCAAGAGAAATAATCTGGTGCAGTATTCCAGTAGTGATTCTGGATTTTATAAACATAAATCAGTGCTTTGAGTTACACAAGGTGTTTAACAACTGCTTGATTCATCCACTAAGACTAGATTTTTCCCGCCTTTGTTTCAAGTAAACCTAGAAGAGCTAAGATTTTACTAATTGAGGCAAACAGGAACTGGAGCCAGGGGAAAATGTCTGTGAGGCTTTACATTTAGACAAGTGACATTCCATGTTCTACACAACCTTACCAGCTATGGGTCTTATCAGCTACAGGACTTTAAGGTTCACCACTCAAGAGCTGAAGAGTAGACAGCCAGCTTGAGGTCTCACAGCATGACCTTACATAGGTGTGATACTTAACTTCTGGTACACCATGTTTGTATACAGACAACAACTCTATATTGGATTTACCCTTATCCTTTTTATACTTTATTAATCATTATAGACTGCATGTCAATCCAAACCCTCTGCTACTTTTTCCCTAACAGTTTCATTTGAATAATGGTCTTCAAGAATGTCTTCCTGAGTCTGTGATCCCCATGAAGACAGCATATGTACTACACAGCTATGGACAAGGAGCATGTCGGAATGAGGTGAAATATACCACTGATTGATGGAGACGGTCTGTAAAAAGCACTGTCAATCTAGGAGCTATGAGAGACCTGAGTTCAGGGAGGAGTGACTGTGTAGATTTTAGGTGATAAACCATAGGTAATCTTAACAAAGCATTGATAAAGTCCAGGTCAAGGTTCTGATAAATTAATGGCAAAATTGAGTGGATATTTATAGGTATAAAAAAAGACAGAGTTGTTGATTCACATAACAATCATCTCTGCTTCTACACATCAAATGCCTGATAGGTAGCGTAGAAAGCGAGGCCTATCAAAATAACAATTGTTATTTTGTCTTTGGCAATAAAGCTGTCGATGATAGAACGTTAGATATATTAATGTCTTCGATGTCATTAATGTTTGCAAATAGTGACCTAAATCTTTTTAAAGGACACTCAGAATAGCTCAGTCCAAGTAGAATCATAGAATCATAGAATGGTAAGGTTGGAAGGGACCTCAAGGATCATCTAGTTCCAACCCCCTGCCATAGGCAGGGACACCTCCCACTACTACAGGTTACTCAAGGCCTCATCCAATCTGGTCTTGA
>VWZE01018313.1:83687-111120 GCA_013396675.1 Eubucco bourcierii
CTCTTGATGCAGCCTAGGACTCGGTTGGCTGTCTGGGCTGCATGTGCACACTGCAGACTCATGTTGAGCTTTTCATCAACCCAGACTCCAAGGTCCTTTTCCTCAGGGCTGCTCTCCAGCCATTCACCACCCAGCCTGTATTTGTGCTTGGGATTGTGCCTACCCAGGTGCAGGACCTTACACTTGGCCTTATTGAATTTCATCAGGTTGGCCTGGGCCCAACTCTCCAGCCTGTCCAGGTCCCTCTGGATGGCATCCTTGCCCTCTAGCAAGTCGACTGTGCCACACAGCTTGGTGTCATCTGCAAACTTGCTGAGGGTGCACTCCATTCCTCTGTCCATGTCACTGACAAAGATGTTAAACAGCACTGGTCCCAGCACTGACCCCTGAGGGACACCACTTGTCACTGGGTAAGTAATGTAATATAGAATAAGCGACACATTGCGAATCAGTGCTGTGAGCCTGAGCATTTAATCCATCAAGTTCTTGTCTTGCAATAAATACTATGTTTTGGTCAACACATGCACATATATATGCATAAGTAAGCATTTGCATACTTATTCACAGATGTATAAGTAACAAAGCTGAGACAAGACACCCATTGGCAGTTATAACACCATGATGAAAAGTTGGGAAAGCCGCAAGCTTATTTCCACAATGCTAAGTGCTGAACAACCCTTCTGATGGTTTCAGGTCCCTTCAGAATCAGTCACACAGGCAGACAGGCAGACACTCTGTCATGACTTACTCATTCCTGAATCACCTTGACCATGTTTCCTCCGCATGTAATTCACATCCAAAATAATCTTTGCTCTGTCCTGCCCGTGTGATTTCCATGCCAGTGCTGTTGTGGTTGGAGCAAGGGGAAGAACTGAGGTGTGTATCAGAGCCATTGCGGTAATTTTCCCACATTAGAGGCACACAAGAAGGAGGCAGAATCTGCTGAAGGAAGTGTATGCCTCTTGGTGGGGGGATACATCTGCACATGAACTGGTAAGATGAGGAGAAAGGCTCCCCTTTTGCACTTAAAGAAGCAAGAGTGACCGTGCCCCTTAGGAAGCAACCTCATAGGCTAAGCAGCTCTGAAATAGATTATATCTGGCAGATAGGAGTGTTGTAGAAGCAGGAGAGGAGAGAATGGCTCCAGATTGTCCCAATTTCCTGATAGGATTAAGAGAAAGGAGGGAAAGAGAAAAAAAANACCTAGAAACAACATTTTCCATTCTTGTTTGCTCTCTGGCTTTTGAGTCTGCACCAGGAATTTGCACCACATAAAACAAGAACTTCTTCCTTTCCCCCACCGTGTCTTTAGAAGTATTAGTCTTTCATGATATCATTCCTTTCCTGTCCCTGAGTTGCAATTTTGGGTGGACTGCTGGAAACGGAAAAGCTTGCATATCTTCTCATCATGATATTAATTTTTCATTCTGCTTCATAACACACCTAGGGCCAAGAGAGCACAGGAAGCATAGAGAAAATGATTTCCTAGTGAAAAATGCATTACAGCTCAGTGAAGGGCTGACTGTGTGGGCTTTGCTTCTTTATCTGGTTGCTCAGGAGCAGTGCAGACTCGGTCATGATCCTCGTGTTCTTCTCCTGTATGTGGACTACAAATACACTAGCTCTGAGGTTTTAAGTGTTGTCACCAGTTAAAGGAATGAATGTAATTCTGTGTTCCCAAACTTCTAAAGTATTAAGAGATTATGCTATCAGTTCATGGATGTAAAGAGATTTTTCATTTTGTGACAATGACTGGTCGCTGTTATCCTCTCGTTATTATCTGGATGTTATTTAATATACATCATTGAGTTCTCTGAGTTAATTTCATTTGTACTAAACAACACTACTGAAGAAAAAGGTAGAATGAAAAAAAAAAAAAAGAAAGAAAGAAAGAAAGAAAACCCAGAGCTTACTCTTGATGAGTTTTTTCCACTGACGGAGGCAATACCACAAGTCAATGGCAGGTTACTAAGAAAAATGTGAAGCACTAGACTAGACTGTATAGAAAGGAGTATTGCTTTCAAAATGTGTGGAATTAAAATTCTGTTTTGTTTAAGTGGTAAAGCCATGCAGAGATCTTTGTCCTCTTTGAGGGATCACACTTCTAAGATGTGAATTATGTTTAAAGATTCCTGAGGAGTGTCAGAACCTTCAAAAACAAGAGTTATGGGGAACAATGAGAAAACTGGGGAGTTAAGTCTAGAGAAGAAAAATCTGAGGAGAGGCTGCATAACTGTATTTAAACCATGAGTTCTTGTTTTGCCTCAGCAAATAGCAGAGATTCTTTCCTTCTTCACTGCCATTTCCTTTTATGTATTAATATTGCAAGGTTTTTAAGAGCAGATTATATAGCATCTGTCAGAAGTGACATGGCTGTTGCTGGTCCCACGGTGGGCAGAGGACAGATGAGGATGTCTCTGAAGGATCGTGCTACCTCTTCAAGGGAACTCTGTAAGTCTCTTGATGTATTAATCTTAATTACTTCCTTCTGAGGAATGTTTTCCAATAATGTAACTAATCAAGCAACTCTATGATTAACCCTTTGCAGTTCATCTATATGCTGCTTGAATTGTTGATGCTAGGTATGAGTGTTGTACTGCAGCAGGGGTTGCGCAAATGGCAAACACAATTACTTCCTCTGTTTCTTCTCAATTTATCTTTTTTTAATACTTCTATAAACCACATTTTCTCATCTTGATGTCATGTTTACAGAGGCCTTCAAATAATTATGCAGACCGTCTTGTAGTGTGTGGAGTCCTTTATCTTATACATAAACTCCATTACAGTCTTTCTGTCTAGATTATAGTATAATTTTGGTTGGGAAGAACCTTGAAGATCCTTGAGTTCAACCATTATCTAACTCTGCCAAGTTTGGTGCTAAATCATGTTCTTTTGCACTTCTCTGGGGAGTCTGTTTCAGAGTTTGATAATCCTTTGAGTGAAGATGTCTATGTAATATCCAATCTAAATCTCTCCTGGCACAAACTGAGCCCATTTCCTCTTGTCCCATCACTTACTATTAGGGAGAAGAAACTAACATCCACCTTACTATGACTTTCTTTCAGATAGTTGCAGAGAACGATAAGGTTTCCCCTCAACCTCTTCTTCTCCAGACTAAATCATAGAATCATAAAATGGTCTGGGCTAGACAGGACCCTTGGAGGTCATTTAGTCCAGCCCCTCCAGAGTCAACAAGGACATCTCCACTAGACCAGGTCATGTAGGGCTCCATCAAGCCCCACCTTAAATGTCTCCAGGGAAGGGGCCTCAACAACCTCTCCCTGGGCAACCCATTAGAGTGCTCCACCACCCTCATAGTAAATAAGTTGTTCCTAACACCCAATCTAAATCTGCTCTTCTCAAGTTTAAACCCATTGCTCCTCATCCTGTCACTGTAGGTCTTTGTAAACAACATCCTTTACATGCTTCCAGCCAGGCTCCATAACTGGCTGCAGTACTCCAGGTGAGGTCTCACCAGAGCTGAGCAAAGTGGCAGAATCACCTCTCTGGATCTGCTGGCCACATTTCTTTTGATGCAGCCTAGGATATGATTTGCCTTCTGGGCTGCAAGCTCACATTGTCTGCTCATGTTCCCCTTCTCGTCCACCAGCACCCCCAAGTCCCTTTCCACAGGGCTGTTCTCTAACACCTCATCCCCCATCCTGTACTGATAGTGAGGATTGTTCTGTCCCAGGTGCAGGACCCTGCACTTGCTCTTGTTGAATTTGATGAGTTTCACCTGGCCCCACCTCTCCAGCTTGTCCAGGTCCCTTTGGATGAGCTCCTGTCCCTCTGGTGTGTCGACACCACCGCACAGTTTGGTGTCATGTGTAAACTTGCTGACGGTGCCCTCGATCCTGCTGTCTATATCATTGATAAAAATATTAAATAGCACAGGTCCCAGTACAGACCCCTGAGGGACACCACTTGTCACTGCTCTCCATCTGGACTTCAAGCCATTGAGTACTGCCCTCTGGATGTGACCATCCAGCCAATTCCTTATCCACTGAACAGTGCACCCATCAAATCCACATCTCTCCAATTTGGTGAGCAGGATGTTGTGGGGGACCGTGTCAAAGGCCTTGCACAATTCCAGATAGATCACATCCATAGGGTGTCCCTTACCTAATGACTTCACCAATTTATCATAGAAAGATACTAGGTTAGTCAGGCAGGACCTACCCCTAGTAAAGCCATGCTGTCATGAATCACCTCCCTGTCCTCCATGTGCCTCAGCATGGCCTCCAGGAGGATCTGTTCCATGATCTTCCTAGGCACAGAGGAGAGTCTGACAGGTCAGTAGTTCCCAGAGTCCTCCTTTCTACTCTTTTTAGAGATGAGTATCATGTTTCCTCCAGTTCCCTTGGCTGGTCCTCGTAGCACCTGTTCTACAGTCAGCTGGGACCTCCCTGGTTAGCCAAACTTTTGGAAACTGCTGGAAAGTGGCTTGGCGAGGATTCCTGCCAGTTGTCTCAGTACCCTCGGGTATATACCATCAGGACCACAGACTTGTGTAAGCCTAAGTGGTGCAGCAAGTCATTAACCATCTCCTCTTGAATTGTAGGGGCTCCATTCTGCTCCTCATTCCTATCTGCCAGCTCAGGAGGCTGGTATTCAGTGAACAACTGGCCCTACTACTAAAGACTGAGACAAAGAAGGTATTGAGAACCTCATGCTTTTCCTTGCCCTTGATCATTATGTTTCCCCTTGCACCCATAGATGGCTTTACAGCTGGATGCATCTGATCTGTGTTGCATTGTGTGTTGTTTCATTAAGTTTGCTGGCTGACCCAAGGCTAGTAACAATGACCAGTCCTCACTATTTACTGTCTTCTGCTTCCCCAGCACATTTATCTTCTTGTTAAGAGTTTGTACACTATGAAAACTTTGTAGATATTGGTATTACAGCTCCTCCCAGGTTCCTGGCATCCTTGAAGAGCAGTGGGACAGGAATGGGTGCCAGCGAAGCCTTTCCACAATTGCTTTTCCTTCATAAGAGTTCTGCCTTTTCCAGTTTCATCTGAGTCCCATAAGTCAGCCATTTCTGAGCTGCTGAATGAAGGCCAAATGTATTTTCTGTCTTTCTAGTTTCTTAATGAAAACATCCTGCAGGGTAAAGTCAGATGCCTTACAGAAGTCTGTTACATCAAGAAGATTATCCTTAGCCACCAAATTGCTAATTTTATCAAATGAAGATATCAAGTCAGTTTGACAGGATCTGTTTCCCATAATCCCCTGTTGATCAGCCCAATTTATTTTTCCTAATGTAGTTGTTTATTAGCTGAGACCATGTCACACATGATTTCTCTTGGGATATACATCAAGTTGTTAGACTTACAGCTGTAATGGAAAAACACAGAATCGTGACATTTTATCTGGAAGAGACTTCTGAATGTTATCTTCTCCAACAGTCACAACTCAAAGAAGGGTCAGCTTCAGTGTCTGCTCAGGGCCTGGTCCAGTCTAATTTTCAGTCTCTATGAGGACAAAGATTCCATATCCTCTCTGGGAACTGCTCTCAGTGCTTTAACCCAGACCTTGTACAGATTTTGCTCTTGACTTGCATTCCAAATTTCTCAAGAGGCAAACTGATCTCATTGCTCCTCATCATTTTCTCTGCATCTCTGAGAGTTTTCTAGATCCATCTTCTCTTTAAGACTCTGTCAGACAACTGAAGACAGAAAAATGTTCCTTCCTTCGCTTTCCCATCTCCAGGACAAACAAACCTATCTTTCCCTCCTTCCCACTGTACATTATGTGCTCCAGCCCTCTGGAAGCTCAGTGAAGCACCAAGATCACTGAAAATGGCAAAAGCAAGAATTACTGTTTATTGTGTTACATACTTCAGCATTTCAATAACCAGAAATGGAACCCTTACACTCCATACTGTAAATGAAGATTGACAAAACACCTTTGAGGAGGCTTATTACACTCATCTCCAGATGGGATAAACCACCTTAGCTGTACTACTCATTATCACAGGGAGAATCTTGAAGGCTGATTTAAACACAAATAGTAACTTCTGGGTATCTGAAATGAAGTGAGAATAACCCTACCAAAAGAGTGCATACCCTGGCTAGCTTCTTTGTATCTGATGCATGTGTACTTCTTGCTCTTTACCGTTGCTATTCAGTATCCTCCTCATTCTTGGTAGAACACAGTATTACAGACCTCTAACAATTTTTTTTCCCCCCTCAAGTACAGGAAAAAGTGTTTTCCTAAACTCTTTTCCCTACCTTGAATTGCCACATTCTATCTGGTAGCAGATCCTTTGTTGGTTCACCTTTGCTGCTGTTTATTTTAAAACAATCTATCTGCGTTGTCCATAGTGCTCTTTGCTGCACGTTTCTCCTTGCAGCTTTCTACTCCTCTTCCTCATATCTTCTGATTTATGCCAATTACTGTTAGGTTCTCCGTTCTTTAATTCATCTTGTGTAACATATGTGTGTACATATGAGTGTATGCATGCCTGTAAATGACTATATGAGAACTTCCAAGATCCTACTAGGCCAGCACAGTTTTATAACCAGCATGTCCTCTTTCTAGGGTTACATAATTTCAGTTTAGGGAAATCTAATAAAATTTCTGTCAGAAGTTCCTCTTTACCATTCATGCTTTTTTGCCACTGCTCTAAATTTTCCTTCTCTACTGCCTTGATTAATAATTAGTTTTGGCTTGGTGGAACTGGCTCAGCTGAAACATCAAGTATATAAAATACACTACCTCTATAAGTATGGACACACAAGCACACAAACATGCATGCATGAACACTTATTTGCAGTCTTACTGTAGACCTCTACAGGTCAGAGAACCTAATCACACTTGACCTACTGCTGGGAATTCTCCTCACTCTATACCCAGAATCCCTTTACCACTTAACGTTAAGGTAAAGCAAGATAACCAGAAAACCTTCTGGAGTCACAAGTTAAGAATCCTTGGAGCTTATAATGGTTCCACCCTACTTTAAAAACTATGAACTTTGTAATTCCCAGTGTAACAGAAATATCTGACCAAGCCATCCTTATATGTTCTGTCTCAGTTAAGTACAGCTTTAATTGTGCATAAAGTGAAATCATTTAACTATCTGATTATCTTCTATGATAAACTATAGATAGAGAAGCCCTATAGTAGGAAAATTGAGAACTATAAATTTTATTTTCATACAATATGTGTTGTTTAATGTGAAACATTTTTTTTTCCTATTAGAGGTCACATCAGGGGGTATTTTAGAAGGGTGTTTCCTTTTGAAGCTTTTAAACAATGCAGCTGCTCATACTCCTTTGTTCTTTCTAATGAATGAACAGACTTGATAGAATGAAAGAAGCACTTAGTTTCCTGCCATGGTTTTCATATACTCACATAATATCTCCTTTTAGCTGTCTTACCTAGCTGTCTCACAAAGTAATCAACTTTGGGGACTTCAATACTCTTCATTAATAAAGATTATTGCTCGTTTTATGATCTTTGGAGCACAAAATCTAACTGTTTCATCTTTCCCTGCTCCCTACTTCAAATGCCCTGTCACACCGTGCTCTCAGGAATATGACCAATATTGCTGATGCCACAGTGTTAAACAGGTCCAAGGGAGGTTGGATGTATGAAGCAACTGCTTTCAATATAGCAGGTTTGGATTTTTTTTGTCCTCCACCTGAGAAGTGGAAGCACTAAGGTTTGTTCCTTCATCTAGGTCTAGTACCCTATTGACCTGCACCACCATGGGCTGGAGTTCCCCTAGGTTTTGATGCATTGAAGAGCTCGTAGAGTATTGCACACAAATATTTGTAATTTACAGAGTTTTAAAATGCTGCTAATGGATAGCAAGACTGTGGAGTGGAGGAAAAGGCAAGGACAATGGAATCAGAGTCAAGTAAATGTAAATCTTCTCTTCGGCAGTTGGTAAATCTTCCCTTCAGTAGTTGGTAATAGCCAGTGCCTGCCCTTCCCAGTTATAATGTTTCTCTGGGAGACACTGAGTAGGTTGGAGAGCTCTGACAGAAAAAAAATATTTTGTTCAGATGAGCTGCTGATAGAGCTTGGTTAACATCATGATATTTTGGACATGGGTCAAAAATATTGCCAAATGATGGTTTTTCTTTCAAGTTATTTCCTGTGAGTGGAGAAACAAAATAACTGCCAAATTGGCCTCTTTGCTGTTGCTAGCCTCTCTCTTTCTTCTTTTGAGGGGTATGGACACAGTCATCAATGTTATGAATTGGTTTCACCAGCTTTGACACCTGTCCAGAAAAATGCTCAGTTAAAGCGAATAAAACAACTCTTGATTTTTTAAAAGCTCTCTTATGCTTTCTAAGAATTTGCACCAGGTCTGTTCCATCTCAGAGATGTTCTTTTTCTGTGTCTTACTTTGGCCTTTGTGGTTTCCAGCCTGTGAATTGGGCTGAGACACAAGGAGGGTGAGGAATAATCTTGCTGTTGTGAATTTGGTGATTAAAGCCTTGAGAACAGACTAAGACAAAATTGCAATTTGGAAAACATAAGCTCATAAAATATTACAAACTTCATTCTTTTATGTAGGAATTACAGTCAGCAGCTATTTCTGATACACAAGAAGCTGAGGTGTTCCCCCCACTCCCTACGTTCTGTAATGTTCTGTAGTGTTCATGCTCCATGTCAGGATGTAAAACTTCCCCTCACTAAAAAGAACTCTTCATTGAAATTAGGGAAGCTGCATGAAACTGAAAATTTAAAATGTGTGAGGTTAGGGAAGGAAGTAAAAAAAAAGAAACCTGAATATCCTTGGTTTCTCTAAACCATTCCATTTGGATTTTCATGACCCACAGCTGGAATTTAGGAAGCAATTTTTGTTTGTTTGTTTGTTTGTTTTCACTATGGACAGAAGAAACATGTGGAGGCAATAACCAAGAAGACATTGGGAGGCCACATTTGGACATTATTTCCTCTCGCCTCAGCACTCTACTGTTGTCTGCACAAGCAGAGATGCTGATTGGCAGACTATAAAGCTGATTGTCTTGGGAAAGCCTCCAACCAGAGGAGAAAGAAACCACATTGCTCCTGCCCTGACAACTGCTTCAGACCCCAACCGATATGGTAGTGACTTCCAGATTTGACCTGACCTGGGCTACCAATTTGCTCTTCTTCTAAAAATCACTCCATGAAGTTCCTTAGTGACAACATGGTGTCCAACCTCTATTTGCTAGCCTGCAAGAATTTGCCTTTGAGGTGAGAATTTTTAGGATCCTGATAATATTCCCAGGGGAAAGGTCATAGCACACAGTCATTTCTCCATCAACCCCACTATGGGATGAGAGTGGCTTAGTTTTGGTGCAGCATCTGGCTAGACCATCTCCTGATGACATAAATCAGAAAAGATGATGAGGGTCCTTATGAGGACCCTGTTGTCCTTTACACAAAGGAAAGAACTTGATCCTGACTGCTACAGGAACAAGTACTTCTTTGTGGTTTGTCTGAGAGCACGTGACACACAAGAGACTGCCAGTATGGTAGAACTCCTAGGAACCAGACAGCAGAAGGAATGACTGAGACCATGAGGCCATTTCTGTCTTGCCCACTGTTTAAAGTTGCCCAGGGCACTCAAGCTGCTGAATGTTCATCCTACTTCCATTCTGTGGTTCACCAGGATCATGATGTTGTCACGTCACAGGAAAGGGCCCCTGGAGGCAAAGCTTTCCTGGAACAGCATTGAGGCTCTGGAGTTCCTTGTTAGGCAGCAATGACTGGGAACTTCGTTGTGCCAGGACAGAAAAGTACAGCTTGTGACTTGCATTTCTCCTAACCATTTGCTCATACACACAACGATACAGGAAAGCAGACCAAATATTTCTCCAGTGCCGTTAAAGGGCAGATGGAACGGCTGCTGACTCTACTCTTTGGTAGTGCTTGGGAGGGGTAAGAATATCATGCGAGGAGGAATCCAGTTCTTAGAGAGTGAGGGAGAGAAAAGATAGGACTAGTATGGTCAATCTGCAGAGGATTTTGTTTTGCTGTTGGTGAGTCTGCAGAGCACACAAAGACTACATGGTTAAGTCTGATTACATTACCTTGTAATGATCACACTTACCTCCAGAGAGAATTTCTGTGTATACTACAGCATGGAGTTTTCTTTCAAATTTTATTTTTCTTCTGAACTCACAGTCTGACTGTGGCTGAGCAGAGCTTGTGATCTGGGTCAGGTCTTGTTTTATCCCTCTGGATTTTACCTAATCCTCATTAAGTACTGCCAGAGGTTCTCTAACCTCATTTTCTCCTTTGAATCCTTCTGATAACATCATCTACCAGTCGTGGTTGTTTAGATGTCTTAAGGTTTTTTCCCCTAAAATAATGTGTGTATGAGAGGAAAGATGCCAAATACAAACCACCCATACACCCTACACCCTCTGCACCCCCCCCCCCCCAAAAAAAAAAAAAAAGACAAGAAAAAGATTGAGGAATATTAAAAGGAGAAAATCCTAACTTTGATGGGTGCATTTTCCAAGGAAAATAGAAGAAAATATAACAGACACCAAGAATATAATCCAATTTTCTGCTGCCAGCCCATTTTATGACTTTGAAAACCAGTCGGTTTTATCCAGTACGGTTTCTGGGAAGGAAAAAAAAAAAAAGAGAGAGAGAGAGGTAGGGGGGAGGGGGGTAGGGAGAACACACTTCTAATCATATTCAAGTAGGTTCTGTGCAAAACTTGCTGGAAGCCAGCAGTGGTGATGACTGGTTCATTACTATTATATAAATAGTATTTAAAGTGCAGCTGGGCCCTCACATGAGCAGAGATCTAATTGATGCCGAAATATGTTCATTTCAAGTCCTGTGACTTCACGTGGAAAATATTGCACTGGCTAATTAATGGCAACTAGAAGAGATGATGCATTGCCTTATAAAACAAGCAACTGAAACGTTGAGGACTCCATCCAAAAGGAAAAAAAAGGGGAGGGGGAAAAGATCTTTGGAAGTTTAAAGCATAAAAAGTTCCAACAAAATAAAATGCATGCTCACATACTTGCAATGGCACACACATAATCATGGTATGGAGACATTCAGAAGGAAATGACTTGCTATTTATCTAATGGCTCTTAAGCCAAATTTGAGTTTATTGTGTGTCCTTGACAGAAAGACAGCACAAAGCTCAATATTTATACAGAGGAGTTTAGGAATAAATTAATGTCTTGATTCTGGCAATTATGAACACTATCTACCTAACATCCTTTTCAGGCACTTAGTAAAGTTGCATCTCCCATGTCATTATTTAATACATACAAATATGAATTGGCTCGTACTGGGAATACAGGCTGGAGTTAATGGGCAAAATTAATTGGGCACTGTTGTGCAGCATATTAGACAGATTATTATTATTATTATGGTGTCCCCTAACTATAAGTCATACAAAAAACTTAATTGAAACCTTAATGAATGCTTTTGGTCTACTATATGGTTATCCATACTGGAAAGTGTAGTGATCTATGACAAGAGTTGGCCAAAAGGGCCACCCAGGGCTATCTGAAGGGTGGTTGTAACCAGGGGGAGGTTACATTATTCTCTCAGGCAACCAGTGACAGAACAAGAGGACACAGTCTCAAGCTGTGCCAGGGGAAGTTTAGGCTGGAGGTGAGGAGAAAGTTCTTCACTGAGAGAGTCATTGGCTACTGGAATGGGTTGTCCAGGAAGGTGATGGAGTCATCATCCCTGGAGGTGTTCAAGGTGGGTTTGGACGTGGCACTTGGTGCCATGGTCTAGTCTTGAGGTCTGTGGTAATGGACTTGATGATCTTTGAGGTCTCTCCCAACCTTGGTGATACTGAGTGATACTGTGAAAAGGAGTAGAAGTGTGGACAAGCCACTTTAGGTAAGGCTGATAAGACTAGATCCATCACTACTTAGGTGACTGTTTATGAATACCATGTTGTCCCTACCTAGAGAGAACCCTTCTTTATTCTGGAAATATCTCCTTCAAAATGTTTGAAGGGACTACTCCATACAAATATGAAGTCACAGAAGTTAGAAAATCATCACTGGACACCTGGCAGCTTCCTTGTCTTCAGAGAACTGTTTGGCACATAGATATTAAGCATGCTTTGTCTCAGAACAGGATGTGATAGCCCTAAATACTGGGTTTTTCAGTGCTCGCTGAGAAGACTTTATGGTAGTGCCATTGATCTCACTGTTAGGAAAACACTGGCTCCAAATTTCTTACATCATTCATGCTCATATATTTTGTTACATTATTTACAGTAAATCTTTTTCTATTTATTCTCATCTTCCTGCTTCCTCAATGCCTGTTTCTCTGGGTTTTTCCATGATTTTGTTGCATATTGAGATCTTTATCCATTCTGCATATATCATACATTCCTGTTCTTTCATCATTTATAGATGTTTCCTTTGGATTCCATGATATTGTTATTGTCTTCCTTTCGAGATCAAATTCATTGTTCAGAGTTTTGATCTTTATAGAATTTGTGCCTCATCCATTTCTTCACTTTTCACAATTCTTGCTCACCTGTCTTCTTGCTGGCTCATGCCATAAGCCCAACATTTGACATTAAAAACTCAGTTCATTTTTCTTTGTTTGCTTTCTAAATCTTACTTTCCCCTCAGTTCTTTATGGTGTTTTCTAATGGGCTCCAGTGAATAGAAGTATTCCACATCTTTCTCTTCACGAAACTTACTCACAAGTTATACTCTCCAGATTGCCTTTCTTCTACATTTCTGCCATGGTTGTTTTACATGACTCCTCCCAAATTATTGCTGTTTGTAAATTTCATCAAGAGCTTGATTATTTCCATTCCCAGAGATTAACGAAGATGTTAAATGAGACTCTTGCAGAATCCAAGAAGGCACATCTGCCTCCATGAAACAATGTTTATAGCTAAGCCAGCTGCAATGATTTTTGGAGTAGAATCTCAGGAAATAATTTCTGAAAAGCCAAACATTTTTCATCCAATCAAAGTAATTTCTCAGTGATATTGCAGCACTAGTGAGCATTGTTGAGGTATCAAAGGCCAAACCACACTAGGGCTGATTTTCCTCCTCTTCTTTAGTCTTCTGCAACACAAGTAGGGGTTACTTGGTTTCTGGAAGCTTAGGGTACCCCTTACAGCCATTACATCACATTAACTGATACAGACCCACCAAGGGATAGATCACATTAGCAACTCTCTTTGATTAAATTATTTGAGCTCTGCCTATCCACTCTTCCATCATGATGGCTGCTTGTGACATTTACTGTCCAAACAGGTACTGCACTCCTCTCCCTGAGAAAAATCCGTATCCAAACAAACCCACCCAGAGGAAGTTTTCCACTTTCTGTGCATCTCTCCTAGGGAAAAGAATAAAGCACACGCAACACCAGGCAGATGGCAACTATGTTATTTTTCTGCCTTACTGCCAAGGGCTCACAAACAATGGCAATGAAAACGCATAAGATCCAGGGCAGAACAAGATCAAATAGTGTCTCATAATTTCCTTTCCAACTAGTTTGTCATAATTTCCTTTCCAACAGTTTAACATTTCATTTTAGCAAAGCAGAATGTCATCTTAATGGCCACAGTGATAGAAAATTAGGGTATCTATTTTTGAAACAAGCTCTCCCAGAAAGACTTGCTTGTAGCTATCTATGGACTTGCATATTGTGTGTACATTTATCTTTACTTTTACAGCAAGTGGAGTTGGTATGTGGCACATGAGAGCTATAGGAGGAGAGTGAATTCCCTTTGTGTGATCTTCAAGCCTTCCCTGTATTTGTTGCTTTGCAATTGCACTTCCCAAATTCATGCCAGCAATTCCTTTAATCACACCCCCACATGCTTTTGTTTGTTTGTTAAGTGCCAACTGCATGGCCTGGAGCAGGCAAAGGAACTGAGACCACATTTCAGACTCACACCTGCATCTGTGATGCAAGCATGATCTTCCAAGGATGGGCATCTGACTGTTACTGACTGTCCCGTAAGAAATAATGGAGAGAAGTCTGGATCTAAGCCACCTCACATAGGTATTTCCTTGAAACTCCATGCCTGTGTCCAGTGACCTTGTCTGGCAGTCTTGCTCTGCTGCCCACTGCACTGTTCAATGCATACACCATTTGCAGCTGCCTAAGCCTGCTGTAATCACTGTGGTGTAGAGTCTGGATGGAGTCCAAAGTATTTTGCCTGAGGTTGTGAGGAAGATCACCGAAGAAAGCTGTGATTTGAAGCATTATCTCCTGGATCCTAATTCATTTTCCTACTCTCCCTGTTCTTGTGGTTTAGTCTGCACATCTGAAATAATGAATGAAAATAGAGCAGGAGTGAGAGGAGTGAGACTGCTGGGCTGCTATGGGGTTTTGAACACACCCTCTGAGGAGGCTTCAGTGTGGAGGCTGGCTTGCTTGCACTGGTGCAGGGGCCTTTTCTAAATTAAAATCCACTTGGGAGCCCAGGATACAAAGCTTCTCAGGCTTGAAAGGTCTGAGATATCCTTGAGGGATTGTTTCCTCTCACCCTGTATCAAGAAAAAAGACCTTCATTTAGTGTTTTGTAGATGGGGATCCTGTGTGTGCAACTGTGAATTCTTGGATAGGGTGATACCAGAAGATTTCACAAGCAGTTCTCTAACCCAAAAGCCTTTGGTAACACAGGAGGTTATAAAAAATTTGTTACAACCAAGGGACTGACCTAATTTTCTTGTGAGATAAGCCTGACATGAATAAAGCCTTCTCCTGTCTGTTGTTTTTCCTGTATGTTTAAACATTGACAGGGATGGCCTTGAAGTTTTATCGTCCACTGACATCAAAATTGTTCTCCAAAGACTCCTGGTTTCCCATTGCCTTTTATTGTACAAACAAACATTAATTCAGGTGAAACAGTAGACTCTTGTGATCTTCCATTTTGGTGAACTGGGCACAAAATACCTATTTTAACAAAACTGAAATAAACAGGAGTAAAAGTACAGTTCAGCAAGAGTTTATACGCTCCCTTTTGTTGTTTTTTTCTCCACAGAAAAAAAAGAAACAAACGAACTAGGATTATTATTTTATAAAATGATTGCTAAGCAGGGCTGTTTCAGAGCAGAGCTGTACCCTTTAAACAGCTTCGGCCTGGTGATCTCAGAGAGGAAGAGAAAAAGTGGCTGAAACCACCAGCAATCTCCAGCTGCATCTATGGCTTTGGACAAGTTTGATCCAAACCCAAACACTGGCAAATCAGGGCCTGTGCTGTGCGATTTTTCATTTGATACTCTCCAGCTTTGATTTTGGGAAGAGGGGGAGGGGAGAAAGGAAAGGGTGGGTAAGGATGAAAGGGACCAGCTATATCCACACCCTCACATTAAACCCAAACTCACTGGCTTTAGGTTGTTAAAGAAGACAGAGAAGAAAACCAGAAAAATATATAGGAGGAAAAGTAGAATAAATACTGTTTGCAGAGATAGAGAAAAAAGAGGATCTGAAGCCCATACTCCATTGAAATTTCAGCTGTGCAAATGTAAACCTTACAGAGAAATATATGTACTTCTTTTTTTCTTTAGTTTGGGCATATATAATTCCTGTCACAGCACTGTCAGAACAGGAAGAACGGACCCCAAAGCTCGGGTTTACCCAGTTCTTCTTGTGCCATGGCAATGGACTTGTAATGGATCACATGAGTATCTGTATGGTGCCTTCCCAGTTGGTAAAGAACAGATATGTAGTGTCAGAGGGTGACACGATGCCACTAGAAGTGATGCTACACCAACACTTTGTGAAGACTAAGTCATGCAGTGGTTTGAGTACTGGTGATTTCTTCACATCCTTGTCTAGATATCCATCCTCTCTCTGATAGATAGCTTATGACTGTAGAAGGGTAGTCTGAGCTCACACAGCCTGCAAATCCCATGTGCGTCTGGGGCACATGAACTCAAGCCTCTTCTAAAGGAAATTCTGGAGAGGACTTATTTGTCCAACATTAGTTGCCAAGAGAGCAGCTGGGAAATGTGCGGGCAGCTGGGCTGGGCATGGTAAATGTCCTTAAAGATTGATGCAGTGTAAGAGTGCAGATCCAGACAGAAATCCAGACTGGAGGGATTTGCGGCCATTTGGTTACCGTCAGTGTGGGTGTCTGACCTGGAGAGCATAACTGGGAGATGTGCCATGGGAATGGGTGCAAATAATCCAGTATTGGAAAGCATGGAACTGGCTGAGGGGAAAGAGATGAAGTACAGCCTACGAACTTTGAGAAGCTCTATGTAAGTCAGCAAGTAAGATCTGCTGCATCAGACTGGCTTTGTCAAACAGAATTAATTTCTTTGCAGTAGCCACTCCAGGAACATAAAAAAACTCTTCATGGGCACCAAAAATCTTCATGGTGTCAGTGACAGTTTGGAATAATGGTTGGATTAAACAATATTTTTTATGTGTATAATAGGGATCACAGATCACTGTGCCATACAAAAGAGCGAGAACATGGCTTGTTGTAAGGGACCTTAAGACCCTTCTTGCACTAGACATTATCGCCCAGACATTATTGCAACAACTGTTCCTGGAAACAATCCTGCCTTTAATGAGAGTCAGGAGATGGTTTGGCCAAGATGGAGTCAATTGTGGATCTTCATCAGGAGGAGTGCAAAATTTAGCAGGTGTTGTGCCACAGTCCAAAGCCCTGAAAGAGGAACCAAAGAACTTTGGAAAGGGTGCCCAAGTTACTCTGCTAGTGATGAGACTTCTTGCAGGTGAAATATGATGAAGAAAGTTATGGGAGATTCTTTAAGGTTCTGGCTTCAGGGGTTTCACTACTGCCTGTTTTCTGTGTAGCTAGAGGTGCTGTTCACTGGCGATGCACAAACAGAATAGCTTTTACCTTGGGAGACAGGAATATTCTTTCAGAGTGAAGCCTTTTCAGCATGACCTTACCAACTCAAGCTCCCTTCTGGAAGTGTAGCTCCTGCTGGGATGGACAGAATGCTAATCCTTTGGAAACTAATTTTGTGAGAGACAAATGTTAACAGAACCTGACACTGGAAGGATTTGCTGCAAGGTCAAGGAATGTTTTGAAAATGTGATTAAAACTTTGCCCAAATGTTTCTTTTCTATTGCTGCACACTCTGTTTTTCTTTAGTTAGTCAGCTTACTTGTCACTGGATTTTCCCTTAGGTGGACATGGGAGATCATATTGACAGTGTACTCAGCATGAGTTGTCCCTTATTGTATGTTGAAGGTATAGAAGCAAAAATGGGCCAAACTCTTTCACTGATGTGCTGCCAACAGTTATAGATTGACAGGAACCCAGTCTAGTAAGCCTCTTTTTTGATGATACAAAACTGGGAGAAGTGGGTTACACACCACAAGGTTATGCTGCCATTCAGTGAGACCTGGACATGTTGGAGAGCTGGGCAGAGGGGAACCTTGTGAAGCTCAACAAGGGCAGGTGTAGAGTCATGTACACGGGGAGAAATAATTCCATGCATCAGTACACATTAGGGGTTGGCCTGCTGCAAAACATGTCTCTGGAGAAGAACCTGTAAGTCCCGGTTGACAAAAAGTTCACAATGAGCCAGCAACATGCCCTTGTGGCCAAGAAGGCCAATGGTATTCTGCAGTGCATTAAGAGTGTAGTCCACAGGTCGAAGGAGGTTCTCCTCCACCTCTACTCTGCTCTAGTGAGGCAAAACCTGGAGAATTGTGTCCAGTTCTGGTCTCCCCAGTTCAAGAAAGACATGCAACTACTCCAATGGAGGGCCCTGAGGATGATTAGGGGACTAGAGCATCTCTGGAGGACACTTAGAGAGAACCTTATCACTCTCTACAACTACCTAAAAGGAAGTTGTAGTCAGGTGGGGGGTCAGGCTTTTCTCCCAGGCAGCTAGAGACAGGACAAGAGGTCATGGTCTGAAGCTGCACCAAGGGAGGTTTAGGTTGGATATTAGGAAGCACTTCCTCACAGAAAGGATGATTGGGTGCTGGAATGGACTGTCCAGGGAGGTAATGGTGTCACCATTCCTGGAGGTTGTTAAGATTGGACGTGGCACTTGGTGGCATGGTTTAGCTGATGTTGTGGTGTTAGGTTGTAGGCTGGACTTGATCATCTCAGAGGTCTTTTCCAGCCTCAATGATTCTGTGATCCTCTTACCAGAAGGGTCTGAGAGATTTGGGCCTGTGGAAGACTGAGAGGGTATCTTTTCAATGTTTATAAATATATAAAGGGTGAAGGTCAAGAGGGTGTGGTTGGGCCCTTTTCAGTGGTGCCCAGTAATAGGATGATGGGCAATGGGTACAAACTAGAACACAGGAATGGGTTTTGCTTAAACATAAGGAATATCTTTACTTTGAGGATGATGCACTGGAACAGGCTGTCCAAAGAATCTTTGGAGACTCAAAAGCAGCCTGAATGTGTTTCTGTGCAACCTTATCTATGTGAACTTGATTAAGTTTGGCAGTTAGATTAGATGATCTGCAGAGGTTCCTTCCAACCCCTACCACTCTGAGATTCTGTGATTCTTTTAACAGTCTTTTCACAATGGTGAATTAAATAGGTTGAAGTCAGCAATTTCTGGAAGAATCTTCATCAAAAGGTTCTCCCTGTAAGAAGATAGAAGTACCTTTTTATCCGTCTTGATATCTGCATTCATGTTGATATACAGCCTAGATGTCTCTGTCCTTATAGCTAGAACATGAACAGTGAAAAACACATATAGGCACTTAAAAATGTACTTCTGTCCCAGCCTGGAGGGTCTACAGGGAGTTTATTCTGAATGGCATTGTTCTTTCTTTGATCTCACTGATAGTGCCAGCAAAGGAGGCCCCACTTTGGAAGTCACTGCAAAAGCCTTATCTGATTGCATTTATTAATAAGCTAGACTGGATTTGAATGATTCATCTAGAAGGGAATGCATCCCACTGCACAATCCACACACCAAGACATGCAATTCTTGCTTTCATGAGGTGAACTATTCCAAAAGGTTCAGAAGAAACAGCACGGAGAAGGGAGTATTGAGTTTAGGAACATTATAGTAGCTGATGCTTGTGTGGCATCCAAGTGCAACTGGTAAGAGAGTGATGGCTGCTGAACTACCAGCAAGAACACCGAAGAATGACATATCTCATGCAGAACCAGGAGATCTATTGCTCAGAGGACAGCCTGGGACCCAAACATGACTACATGGCATTAAATTAAGGGCAAGGAGCCACTGGTTGTAAAGACCACATTGGTTTAAGAGAACTTGCATAGATGGCTTCTGTCCTATAATCAGTATGGTAATAAACGGCATGTACTATTTCCCCACCATCTATCACAAAGGCTACCCTTGGCCAGAAAGAGAAGGAGATTAGCTACACTTGGCTGATTTTTTCTTGCTGGACAGAACCTTCCTGGTTCACATTCAGATTTAGTAGAACTGGTCTTGTCATTCTCAGATTATTAGTTCAGCTGCTCCATTAGGCCAGTGTTCAGGAATGGAGAAGTGAAGAGCTTTCAAGACTTGAGACTGGGAAGTCTGAGACATGTGCATACCTCTTTTTTAGCTCTCAATACGAATTTGAGCCATATGTAAGGTAATGTCAGTTTCGTGGGGTTCGTTGCCTCTGAAGACCAGCTCCCAAATGAAAGATTCCTCTGGTAGTGTGAACCATTGTGCGTTGCATCTCCCATTTGCTTTGCTGCTTGCATTTGGAGCAGAAAGCAGTAAGTGAAGGAAAACATGCAAGAAAGATGAAGCATGTTCAATCAGGGAAACACATGGCACAGCTGTCACAGGATCACAGGTTGTTAGGGTTTGGAAGGGACCCAAAGAGATCATTAAGTCCAACACCCATGTCCCCTTAGCTGTTACCATTGTGAATATGGGGGACTTACGAAGCCAAAAGCTCACGTTGACCTTCATAATTGCCTCAAAGGCTAGGAAGAACCTCCAGCAATAAAGGAGGTCACATTCTTGATTGTTGGAATTCTAATAATTTGTTTTTAATTTTGTAGGTATTTAAGCAGATACGAAGAAACAAAGATGCCTTGGAACAGCTATTTGTCTTGCTCTGTTTACCTGAGGCTAACAAGCTTCATTCTTCACCTCTGTCTAGGTAGTATCTCCAGAGACTGAGTTCCTTGAACTGATAAAAGTGAGCAAAAAGAATTAAACCTCATGCAGGCAAAAAGAATCTTTGCATGGATTTCCATGCATAGATGGATATCTAACTAAGGGTTAGATAATAAACAAGTGCTGCTTTACATTTCCAATAGTGCAGTGCTGATCACCTTCACCTGCAAAAGCAAGGAACCAAAAGATCCTCAAAGCTTTTTGAAAGTGCAGTTTCAAAGAGACACACATGTCCTCGAAGCCTTCTTACAATGTGACAATGGTTTTGTGGTAGCAAAACCATATGCTAATGTGCCAGTTGGCTATTGACTCTTTAAAGAGTCACAATCACTTTAGCTCAAAGGGAGTTTAAAAAAATTTTCAGAACAAGCAACTGGACCTGATTTTGAGTGGTCATTTCACACCTAACTTTAAGCACATAAAGTAAAGATGCAGCCAATCTAAATTTACTCTAATTCAGTAATTAGAGAACACTTAGACAATTGTACAGGTCAGAAACAGAAGCAATGAGTTAGGCATCTGAAATTAGGGTTAATTTACTTTCATCTCATTGCCAAATTCAAATCTGACAGAATGGTGCATCTACACATTTTCCACTAGTCGCTGCCATCCAGAATAGATGATGGATACAAAACATCAAGCCAGAAGCTGACGTTACACAGTAAGCTGTAAGCAAAAGGGAGTTATAATTGAAAGCATTTCCATGCTATGGGCACTGCTGAGCAGCTGCCATCTTAATGATAAGATCCCTTCTTTTAAAGTAGTCTTCCATTTGGATACCAAATACAATTCCTACCATGAGATCTCTGACATGCCACCAACAATTGTGCTTTCAGACAAAAAACTGAAGTTAACCAATTGTAAGCACCCTTTGCTGAAGAACTCAGAAGAGCTCCACTGGCTTCTCTTCCTGGAGAGACAATAAATATCATGGGTCATGTGCAATAATACTTTTGCACAGACCTTGAATCCTTGCCAGGATGCTACCTGGAACAGACAGCATACTTTTAACACAACACAGAGCAGCAATCATATAAAATTAAATCACAAGACCCTATGCAGTCTAGTGCCTTGCCTCTGGGAAAGGAACATAGGGCCTGTCTGGGGAAGAAGCATGGGACACAAGCAGGTACAGCACAATCTTCATCTTAGCAGTCTTCCCATGGCCTCTGAGTAGTTTAAAATCATCCTGGACTAAAGATTATTTCTCAGGTTACTGAGCCAAGCCTCCAAGACATGTGAGTGATGGTTTAGTTATATTTTGAGCACTTGTCTAAGCTAAGTTCCACAGTAGCCTGCAAGAGCGTGTTCTTTGATTTAAACATAAATTGTGTGAAAAGGCACTCTTATGAGTTCAAATGTAGTCCACTCTGCTGACATCAGTAGTGTTCTGGTAACTTTTTTATAATAAAGAAGTAGTTACTAATTTTTCCTTATTTGCTCACTTTGGATCATAATTCTGTAGGTTCCTACCAGACTCTCATCAGCCATCGAAGCAGTAGCTCTCCAGCATGTAAAGTGCCTCCTAGTATCAGAGTATCACAGTATCACAAAGGTTGGAAGAGACCTCAAAGATCATCAAGTCCAACCCATTACTACAGACTTCAAGACTAGACCATGGCACCAAGTGCCACGTCCAAACCTGCCTTGAACACCTCCAGGGACGGTGACTCCACCACTTCCCTGGGCAGCCCAGTGAAGTTGTAGCACCATGCCTTTTCTGGCTTTTTAGTGTTTTGGGAGGTTTTGGGGTTTTTCGTTTTTGTTGTTTTTTTTTTAGTGGGATGAGATCAGAACTCCACTCACATACCCTCACTCCATGCCATGGTGAAACTATGTTCTCTGGTTTGGTCTCAGTTGCTTTTCTGATGTTCTGTGGGCCTCTTGTGACTGCCAGCATACCCTGAGATGACATTTTTAAACAATCGACTGTCATGACTCCAAGATCTCTTTGTGAATAGAAATAACTAAATTATAGCTCATCTGGATGGTGATTCTCCCTCCACCCCCATGTGCATTACTTTATATTCATTGAAACTGTATTTATGGAATTGAAATCCCTGATCATTCAGTTTCATTGTGAACTTAACAGCAGATAAGTACCTCATCTGGTAATGGGGAGTCATTTTAACCACAGTCAGGATTACTGTCACTTGAACAAATTAGTGGTTCATTGATATTCACTGATACAGCAATCTACAGCTGCATTTTACAAGTATGTCTAGGGTCATTTTTCACCTCTGCTTTAATCTGAATCAGGCATGTTGCAGTGTGGTGTAGATGGTTTATAACTGAACCAAAGCCAGCTTCACTTCCAGATGTGAGCAACACTACTCTGGTAACCTAGGAAGGCTCCTCAAAAAAGGCAAGGAATTGAAATTGCCAGGATCATCTTGCAGTTTTTTTCCTAGCAGTGGTGTATTCCCCAGACCTCCAGAGATTTAGAAAGTTCAGCAAGTTTCTGCACATGTCAAAAGATGCATGAGAGTCTTCATTTTGTCATTTCATGGTGTCTTCAGTTCTTTTCTGCCTCCTTTTCTCTTTAGCCTTTTGCCTTTTCTAATGTGCTTTTAAACACACGGCAACATTCATGAAATCACTTACTCCTCCTAAACTTTCTTCTGAAAGGCTAGATCACCATATGTCTGAAAAAAAATTCCTCTGTAGGACAGGATATTAAATTCAGTGCAAATCGTTCTGCTCACCCTTTATTGTGTTGCTTCCTCACGCTGTTATACTTTGTGCAGACATTCAAATTGTGGATTGGGGACTGCCCGATTTGCTGTGGGTTTGCACTACCCAACAGGTACTTAATTTTAAAACATGAGGAAAAGGGATTTTACAATGTGATGCTACGGCTGTCACAGAAAGAGCTGGGATAGTGTATTTTTTGGAGAAAGAAGGGTAGTTGCCCTGCTCTCCTGCAATAGAAATGCCCCTGCTGTTTAGTTTCTTATCAACTTTTCATCCTTTCTGCAGAAACTGTTTTAAGATGCTTGTAGTAGCAAAGGATTTCTGGGGTTTTTTGTTTGGTTTGGTTGGTTGTTGTTGGTTTTTTTTCCACTCATTCTGCCTCCTTTTCCTATCATCTATAAAGGTTAGAAATGGCAAACACCCTCCTGGCTCAGATGTGCACTCAGCTTTCAAAGGCTGTCATTTAATTTCTATCTCTGTCACTGGGATTGTGATGTTGTGCCAAGATGTTTCCTCCTCTGGAAAATAAGTGTAATTATTTTGGAGTCTCCTTTGCAAGTCTGTTGTGAGATCTGCTGACACAACACGCTGTGTAAGAGCTGGACAATATTATGATTATTGTTATTCCTCACAAAGTTTGAGAGCAGACTTGCAATCCCTCCTCCTTCCCCTTTATCTTTTCATGGAGAAGGCAGAAATTGGCAGCTGATGAGATCTGCAGGATTTATGTTTTGTTATTGACCTTTCCCAAAGCCTCAGCAATTGTTTCTTTCCCTTTCTAAAACAGACGTGCAGCTCTAAGAACAAGTCAAATTCTGAAGTGCTATTTTTTAATGGGTTTCTGCACTCATTTTTATTGTATTCTTTTTTTCTCCCTTTGTAACTCCTCTTTAACAAAGACAGAAATGAGTGGAATTTCATTTGGAAAGGTATGAGAAACAGATGCAAATGTGTGTATCAGACAAGGCATCCTCTGAAATCTCTCCGATTGGAAGAGTAGATTTAGAGAGATATTTGATGCTGGTAGCCTGATGGAAAGCTACCAATAGGGAGAGTAGGGTAGCTGTTCATCTATCTACATAAATAAGCAAAGAAGTATCACACACAAATAAATATATACATATAAAAGTGTGCATATATGAGATGGAGAATTGGAAAGCTGGAATTAAGCAGTATCTGTAAATACCCTTCTAAATTTTATTTCCTGATTAATATGCTCAACTCTATTTATAGAGGTTTTTCACAACAGCTCTCTGGTTCTCATCAATTCCTCTTCTTGCTTCTACGTAGGATCTCCTGTAACTAGTGGAGTTCCTCAGGGGTTGGTACCGGGACCAGTATTATTCAACGTATTCATTAATGAGCTGGATGAGGGCACAGAGTGCACTGTCAGCAAGTTTGCTGATGACACCAAGCTGGGTGGAGTGGTTGACACACCAGAGAGTTGTGCTGCCATTTAGAGAGACTTAGACAGGCTGGAGAGGTGGGCAGGGAGAAATTTCATTAATTTAAACAGGGGCAAGTGTAGAGTTGTGCATCTGAGAAAGAACAATCCCATGTATCAGTATAGGTTGGGTACTGACCTGCTGGAGAGCAGTGAAGAAGAGAGGGACTTGGGAATCCTGGTGGTTGGAAGGATGGCCATGAGCCATCAGTGTGCTTTAGTGGCCAGGAAGGTAAATGCCATTCTGGGGTGTATTAGAATGGCTGTGGTTAGTAGGTTGAGGGGGGTTCTCCTGCCCCTCTGCTGTGCCCTGGTGAGATCTCGTCTAGATTATTGTGTCCAGTTCTGGGCCACTCAGTTCAAGGACAGGGAGTTGCTGGAGAGAGTCCTGCACAGAGCCACAAAAATGATTAAGGATGTTGAACATCTTCCTTATGAAGAGAGACTGAGGGAGCCGGGGCTGTGTAGTTTGGAGAGGAGGAGACTGAAAGGTAACCTCATTCATGTTTATAAATATGTAAGGGATGAGTACCAGGAGGATGGAGTCAGCCTCTTCTCAGTGATGCCCAGTGACAGGACAAGTCATAGGAGGTTCCATGTGAACCTGGGGAAGAATTTTTTCACTGCAAGGGTAACAGAGCACTGGAACCAGCTGCCCAGGGAGGTTGTGGAGTCTCCCACTCTGGAGATTTTCAGGACCAATCTGGATGCATTCCAGTGTGATCTGCTTTAGGTGATCCTGCTCAGGCAAGGGAGCTGGACCAGATGATCTTTCGAGGTCACTTCCAGCCCCTTACATTCTATGATTCTAAGATCTCTCTCACACCTGAACAAAATGGCAGTCGAGACCTTTGAGCATCTTGCTGTCAGCACAGCACATCTGGTGTCTGGCAAATCTTACCCCCAAATCCTGCAGGTTTGGTTGATTTTATCTGCAGAGCAAAACAATGGAAACTTTATGTGTCAGGCAGAAAGCAAGGGAAATTGTCTGCCTTATCCTGACAGCCTGGGGGCCAGCTGGGATGATGAATATTTGTACTCTCAGAACCAGGCTGTGATTCCAGTTCATTTGAGTTTTGATTAGGAGAAATTTGTTTTGTTCTGGCCTGGAGAGGAGCTGAACTGGTGGCCTAGCAATGAACAATGTGTTTCAGAGGATCCAAGCAGTAAAGCTGTCTCTGCATGAAGTATTATAAATGCAACGTTGTAGAGCAGTCCCTCCAGAGACACTTCTGACTTCTCATATCAAAGAGGAAGTTGTCGAGATGATGGGTGCCATAAACTCTGCAGAGTCTGATGTTTTATGTGCACCCTTTTTACATGATGTTTATCCCAGGTAAAGAGGGAAAATTTCTGTGGCCATCTTCTGCTTGACTGCTGCAAATACACTGCAAGTTTACTGTAATACAACAAGGTATCATGTTGTTGCAATCAAACTCCATGCCCACTTCTGTAAATACCACTTGGTGAGTCCCAGCTACCCAGGCCATTATACAGTTCATCCTCTGCTGGCAGGAAACACTCCTCTACCAGGATTTGGTGCACTGAGTGTTGTGTGTTTGGTCTTAACAGGATCAGGGTCTCCTGTAGAGGAGGGTTGCACAAAATGCAGAGAAATGCCAAATCAAGCAAAGATATAAAACAGCTGAGCCCTTTTCATTTTCTTGGACTTCTTGTGGAGTTCCTGGCTAAAAAGACACCAAGGGACACCAGATTCAAGGCTGATCAGGAAACAGACCTTTTCTGGGGCACAACAGTAATGAGCAGCATTATATCAACAATGGATAAAATGGCAGGGATTAGAAGGATGAAATTCCATTACCCCTCACAGTCCCTTGGAAGAGGTGTATGTGGGACCCATCCTTTTAACTCAGACTCCTAGCTCTGACAATGGGTTGAGATGTTTTTTACAGAACAGTCAGCCAGCCATTGCCCCCATGGACTTCCCCAGCCCTGTGATACCTTGCCAGTATCAAAATGACCACATCCTCCTCCGGCTGCTTTGAAGTGAGGAGAAATACCTTCAATGGTTCTCATTACCTGCTGTTCAGTTTCTGTACATGCCTGTCTGTATAACCTGCGAGGATCTAGAGAGGCCTTGCAGTTTGCCTCACTTTACTCAGCCTTAATTTCCTCATCTGTAAACCAGAAATCAAGACCCTTTGGTTTTCCTATCAGTAGTGGGCTAAAGACCTAGTGTAATAAAACGCTACCATTGTGATAATTTTTGTGATGTGACTACCTATATTATTACGAAAGTCACTATTTTCACTTGGAGTTTATTTTCTACCCTTCAAAGAGTGGTTGTAATGTTTTCTTACCTTATTATTATTAAGGTCATATTAAGGGCTGTATCATAAAAATGTGATACGGGAACAGAAAGGTAGCACAGATTTTGCATTTAAACCTGGTCTTCAGGAATAACTGGAAAATATGTCACCGGTTCCAGGAGGGAGGATTATAACCTATAGTGTTATTCCTGGTATCCTTTTAAAATTTTTTATCTGCCTGAGTTTAATGTTAAAATATATTGTCTAGCAATATCCACCAGGCGACGCTAAAGTTATCTGAGATCTTGGGGCACGTTGGAGCCCTGATCACACCCTCCATGCCCTAATCCTGTTCCTTATCATAGCTGCAGGCAGGCAAGGAGTTTGGCAAGAGGCAACCCTGCACCACAGAGAGGTGCTGTGATTTTTCAATTTGCTGGTCCAGAGCAACAGAGTCCCCCATCCCTCCCAGTCTGAGCACAGGGTTAGGGTGTAGGTGACAGTGATTTCACTGTCGCCCCTTTGCCCTTGTGGGTTTAATGACTGGAGGGCTGTGAAAAAGAGGAACATATGTTTCTGACATGCTAGGTGAAGGAGTGAGCTCCAGGCATGGGTGGGATGACAGTAGATAGTGAAATCATTAGCTCAGGATTATAGAGAGAGATGGAGCCTGAGCCACAAAAGCAGAATCTGTATCCAGATCTCAGGGGTGTTGGAGTTTGGCTTGGGTCTATCTTGAACTCAAACTTCAGTGCAGAATTCACTAGATCCAAGGAAAAAAGAGCAACATATTCACATGNTTAAAAAATATTCATGATCTCCTTCTCTTTTACTTTTTTTTTTCATCTTTTGTTTCTTTTTCTTTCTTCTATCAAATCTGGCACCTTGATTTCCTTCTTGCTGAGACATACCAGACAACCCCGGAACAGTGAACATGTGTCTGCTGTGCAATAAACACAGTGACCCAGCTCTCTTGATCCCTCCTTTGGAGAGGAACTGTTCTGC